>CABFPE010001188.1:69433-82894 GCA_900660155.1 Hofstenia miamia | reverse complement strand
TCTATATTAGATGCATCGAATTTGTAAAACTGACAAACAATTATCTTATATATGGGGCAGATATTTAGCTAAAATACACGATACTATATACCGAGCAATCCAAGATTCTCATACATATTCAAAATATGCCAATTTATCGCTGCATGTGGGGCATTGGAAAACCGTGAGCTCCAAAGTATCCATGTAGATCTTGTAACCACTTTGCGTAGCTGGGTTAAATGTCATTTGCTCTACCACGCGTTTGGTACCAGCGTCAAAATCACTTAACCGACTGCTATTTTGTGCTACTGATGTGTCATTCACAAATACGCTAGAAGAAACTCGAATCGACTACTCTAGTGTCTCTCAAAAATTTTTTTCCAATCTTCCATCAATTTCCTCTGGACAAGCTCCAAAAATTAATTTTCATTGGCCCCAAAATTGTGAAGATTATGGGAAGTGAATGTTTTATCAAAGACTTGTACCAGAAATAAGAATCATAGTTGACAGTATGATGTAAGTTTTTCGATTAGTGTAACAAAAAGTAATTTGGACCTTCTCGTGAAGAGAATTTAGTGAACAAGTTAAAATACATAAATGTTCATTTTAGCAGTAAGATGGTTATGGCCACCATCGTTTAGACATTTACTATCAAATCAACATTATGTATCTGATCCAGCTTTGGGAACGAGTACAAAGAATCAAGAACTTTTTCTAAAAATCGATATAAAGAAAAGTGTGCTACAAATGTTGACTGACTTCTTCTGAAGAAAGAAATTTGCTTAAATTGAAGTTTACTTTATAGCATTTGCTTGATTTTTTTTAATTAAAAAAAATCATATTAAATTTAAATTAAAAAATTTCAGTATGTTTCAGACACGTTCTTTTCAGACTGGGATGGCAAATTATGACATTTTTGCATAAATTTTTGAATTTCAATTCAACTTAAATGATTTTGTCACTGTTCTCAACAATGCGCATTAAGCTGACCGATTTATGTCATGCATGATTGATAGACTTTGAATAACACTATCAACATATACAGTGAGACTTAAGAATAATGGAATAATTCATTTAAAGCAGAATAATGCAAACCTGTAATGAAATCTGAGAGGTTCTATGGTTTCAAAATAAGTTCATGAATATTTGTTTGGAGAGACCAAGTGCTCAATGCACTTCCATGTTGTCATTATCTTCAGAAAAATAGGTGAAGTTGCTGGCTAAAATGTGTGACCAATACTGCACAAATTCGGAAAATATTTGTCCCAAACTTAGCTTTGATTTGGTTCGCAACGGTCGTGTTTGCAATTTCTCTTTAGACTTTGTTAATCATGTTTTCTAAACAACAATTTCAACATACAAACTTTATATTATGTAGAGCATGCAAAGTGAATATTGATAACAGTGAATCAGTTGTTACATGTGTATCGTGCACTTCAACTGTGCATTGGAAAAAAGACTGTACGAATTTTTCTGAAAAAGTTTTAAAATCATTGAAATCATTTAAAGATAATATTTTGCTTTTTTTAATGATTGTGTCAAAAATGGAAGACAAGAAGCAATCTTTGGTGACATTGTATCATCTCAACAAAGAATACAACTGGATGATTTAGGAAAATCAATGGATAAACTGCTTGATGTTCTGGAACAAAGCTTTACTCTGGCCGCTTGTCGAAATGGTAATCTGATTATTCTAGTGCTATTCGAATTAAAGGAATCCCGGAATCAAAAGAAAAAATGCTGGCAAGCGACTAAATGAAGAAAAACAGGCAAGTGACAACATCTTTCGATATATGAAAGTAAGTGATTTTACAATTTTTGAAATTTCTAAATTAGTAAAATTTGATCCTTCTGCTTTGTAAACACGACCTGTTCTTGTTAGAACGCAGGCATCTTGGGAATGTAGAAGATTACTTAATAATACAAGCATGTTTAAGAATTTTAATGATTACGCAATTAGTATATCACGTGCACTCTCAGACGAAGAGTACAAAATTGAAAAAATTATTTTGAAGAAAAGATGGGACATGATTCAAAATGGGGTAAATAAATCTCTTTTAAAGATAAAAAATCTTGAATTGTACAACAATGGAGTCAAGATGAGTCTTCAATGACTCGATGAAGGGCATGATAAAAGCACTTTATTACGGAAATTTAAACACCAATAATTATGAATCCGCTACTTCGGTTGATACTTCCGTTAATGAGAATATTAAAGATAGCGTTTTTTGTTACAGAAATCTTTGCTCACGAGCTGTCATTTCCATTTATAATAGCAAATAATGTTAATGGTTTATTATCTAAGTTACATTTGGGGAAAGAATGGTTGCTATTATTCCCTTCTGTTTCAATTTTTGCTGTAGAAAAAACTAAACTTGTAAATGGTAAAAAGATGTTGATACAGATTTGTGCAATTTTCATGTTTTTCACCATGATCGAGAAATGGAGAAATTGGATGAAAGAGTGGATGTCTTAATTAATAATAATAATAATCAATGACTTTATTTAGCCGCTGAAGGCATACACAACAAGAAAATAAAAACAAGTCAAGTTTTACGGCAGCGAGGACAGTCACAGGAGATGAAATAGGAGCAAATGGAAGAGTAGGCGAAGTCGGAGAAGGGCTCAGCAAAGAGGAAAGCCATCAAAGATTTCTTGAAGCTCGGTGGTGGGGAAAAGAAATCAATCGCTGTTGGAGGGTTGCGAGTCAAGATGTAATTAGCAGCAGTACAAGCACGATTGAAAAACGAGTGAAGGGTGCGATGTTTCTTTGTACGACGAATGGAGAAGGTGACAACATCATCAGAGCGAGTGCAGCAGGAATTGGAGAACTTAATGAAATCAAAAGGATCAAGATCCAATTTGCGAGTCAGTAGTCGATTGAACAGAAGGAGATCACAGGCATGGAAGTAGAGTGACAGCGGGAGAGTGGAGAATTTCAGCAGAGCGTCTTTATAGTCCAAAGAGGAAATCCATTTGAAAGCGCGTTTCTGGAAACGTTCCATGGAGTGGAACAAAGCACGAGAAGGCCACCAACAAGGAGACGCGTAGAGAAGAATGGCGCGAGGAATGGACTTGAACAAAGAGAGTTTCACAGCGGACGAGGTATTAAAAGGAACATTACGGAAAAGGGCAAATAGCGAGGAATTAGCTTTGCGGAGACGCAAAGACACATGTCCAGTCCAATTTAAGTTTGCAGCAAGTTGAACTCCAAGATGAGTGTGATGAGGCGCAAAGTTCACAGGTAGAGGCAAATCAGAAGGGGGAGCCACAGAAAAGGAAATACCACATGTCTTGGTAGTGCTAAAATCGAGATGGTTGACAGAGGACCAAGTAGACAAGTGCTCAAGATCAGAAAAAATGTTCGACGCAAAAGACCAACCAAAATCAAAAATCGCAGTGTCATCGACATACAACAGGCAAGACGAGTTGAGAACAGAATGAGGGAGGTCGTTAATGGCAACGAGGAAGAAAAGAACAGCAAACACTGAGCCTTGAGGGGCACCACTAGTAACGGGGACAGGAGAAGAGATAGACGAGTTGATTTTGACACACTGGTGGCGATTAGTCAGGTAGGACTGGAACAGTTCGATGAAATCCACATCAAAACCAAATAAACGTAACTTGTCAAGCAGAATGTTAATAAACAATGGTGTCTGAATCGGCCTAAATTGATAGCTCAAATTTGCAAATATTAAAATGCAGACCAAGGTTTTTGCCTTGTCAATATAATGTGATCATTTGTGTTAATATCTATAATCTATATACGTCTTATAGCAAAAGGTTTTTTATGACGAAGGAGTTTACAAAATTTTTACAGCTAATTCAATCAAAAGTTGAAAACAATTTCTTGATAATTGCATGTGATGTTAGCCTTGTCTTGTGTTAATTTTCAATTTAGTCAAAGAGCCTACATATATTCTGAACAACTCTCAACTGGATATTGCTTACGTTACCCATGACAATTTATATAAAAGACGTGTGTTTGCACCTATTTGTAATTCTGATCATAAACGTATATTTCTGCTACCTAAAAATAATGCAAAAATAAAACTAGAATAAGTTATTGCAAACGGCATGTAGCAACTTCTGAGAATATTATTGAACTTAATAAAGCTTTTTCTAGTACAGACTGGGAACTTATTCAAAGTGACTTACTACTGGATAACAAGATTGTTTGTACAGAATCATACATTCAGTTTGCAATTGATGCTATTGTTTTAAAAGGAAAATTAAGAATACGGACAGAAAAATGTTTGCAGAAGTCCCCGAATTAAAAAATTGTCTTAAGGAGAAAGCTTATGCAATCAAAAATCGAGATAACCATAAAAGAAATATTAACAGGATAGTGTATCGACATAGAAAAATGAAATAAGTCAAATGTCTATTCATGGTATTTCTTAACAAATTGACGGCAAAATGAAGAAAAATTACAAAAGTTTTGTAATAAACAAGGAACAAGCAAATGCCCTTAATAGGTTTTTTACCCGCTTTAATGAGCATGTTGGAAAGGATGCCTTAGACACTGACTTTGATCATTTACTTGAAACAGATAATGTTCCTATTGTTGTGTGGTCGGGTGTCAAACTAATTTTTAAAAATGTTAATCCAAAGAAATCTTCTGGTGATAGCATGCAATCTCTTATACCAATTGTAACTCCTTTTACAGCGAGATGTCTTGATAGAAGTGCACTCAAGTACATAATTGAGACGCTAAACAGTTTGCCTACAAAAATGGGATGCCGACTGCTGAGTTACTTTTTTCTTCAGCCTTCAATACTATTTTGCAAAATGTTCTTTTAAATAATATTAATGAAGTTGCAGTTGGGAATTACAAATTGATTAACAAGTGACTATGGCGTTATATGAATGGGTTTAAACGGCAAAATCCGATCAGAATATGCCAATATCTTGTTAGGGATACCACAGGGTGGGCCTATCGGTGGCCCTCTTTTTACATATAGCACTAATTCTATGAAGGCTAAATATTGTGATTTGGATAAATCCTCAGATGATACTAAAATTTTAAGAGCCATTCACAATATACATGATTTTGAATTATACAAAAGTGATGTTGCTGCAACTAAAGATTTTTGTGAAAGTCGTAACTTAATTTTTAATGTTGAAAATGCAACGAATTAATTTTTAAATGAATATGGTCAAATGAGTGTTTAGATGAGACTGCTGATGAAGCTATTACCATCTTGAACAAAAATATAAGAAAGGTAAACAATTCAAAATACCTGGGTATACATTTTGATGATCATTTAAAATGGGATGAGCAGGTTAATGTAATGACCAAAAAGATTAATTATTCGATAAAGTCTATTTATTACTAGTATAAAAATCTTGATTATCCTAGACAAGTTATTATATTTAAGTCTTTCGTCTTGCCTCACTTCATGTATGGAGCAATAGTTTTTGGATTTTGTTAAAAGAAAAACAGAAAACCAAAATGCGAAAACCTCTTACATATATAAATAAGGTTTCAACAGCGTCAAATTTTACCAAACAAAAGATGGTATGAATTGTAGATAATTATTTTAAAAACACTTTAAGTTTGTGGAGAATGTTATTAATAATGTTGATCATTTGCTTCCCTCTGAAATTAGGAGCTCTAAAAGCTTAATTGATGATACTCGGTCTACATTTCGATCTTACCGTTTCAGAACAACTCGCTTTCAAAAATCCAATGGCTGTCAATTATCATAGAAATAGCAACTTACCAAAATATATTAAAAAAGATATTTACTAACACTACTAGCGATAGACAACATTTTGAGTTTCTGTGCTAATTTTTGTTCTCTACATTTGTGTTATTTTTGCATATAAATATACAGGAAATAAAGCGACTATTTTTGATGTCTCAAGTTCTTATGAAATCATAAACCAAGAAATAATCAAGCTGAAGTCGAATCTGAAGAAAAATGAATATTCAAGAAAATTTATTAACAAATTTATTAAAGAAACAATGGATGAAATATTAAACAACAAGACAGGAAAATATTCGAATTATTTTGACAAAATTTTTAAAATTGAATATAGAGGTAAGCACACAGCAGATAATCAAATAAGATAAGGTAAGATAATCTATATTCATTTGAATTTTTTACAATATTTAATTTATATTTCAAATGAATAGCGTCATTAACTACTAAGTACAATAAAAAAGTATATAACAAAAATGAAAAAAACACTGGCTACGTATATTTTACTAATTTCTATTTATTGTATAGTCGTTATTATAAAACTTAAATCGTATCCATGATCTACCTGATACAAACTTTTGTTTGAGAATTAATGATTTTAATTCTTTCTTGAATTTTTTAAGGTTGTCTATTATTTTCACTTCTTTTGGCAATATATTTCAGTTATAAATTGCAATATTCATGAAGGATTGACTCATGATATTTTTATTATATTTAAGACGTTCGTTTATTTTGCTTCAGACAGTCTGTCGAAAATGAGAATGATATCTCGTAGTAGGGTGGAATTTTGTTTATGAATTTTAAGAAATAAATAATAATATTGGAAATAAAATTAACTCTTGTTGAAAAAGAATAGATTTAGAAATATATTCTTTTGTTTTAGAATAGTTTTTATTAAACCTTTAATGCCCATTTTAGTTGAACTCGAAGCTTTTTTTTATCATTACACTGCGTGCATTAGTATATAAGATATTAGCATAGTTTAAATTACTCATAACGAATGCATGAAACATTTGAATTACTGCAATATGGGGTAACTGTTATGAAACATGGGATATCTTTCTAATACCTACAGCCATTTTTTTAATAATAATATTTATTTGCAACGTGAAATTAAGCTTTGAATCTATTGTTGCTCCTAGATATTTAAACTTATTAACAGGTATAACAGTTGAATTATTGAAATTAATTGAATAGTCAGAGATGTCTATAATATTAGTAGATTTTTCGCGAATAGTGATCCTTTGCTTGGATATTTCCGACCTTATTTTAGCTTTAGAGAAACTGGCCTAAATTATGAAGTGATCAGAGAATGTACATACATTCAGAGGAGTAGTATAAGAAATCAAAATTATTTTCGGGCAGTGCAATATAGTCAATCAAAGTATCAAAAAAAAGAGATTAATCGTTTTATTATCACGTCTATTTAAATAATTTAGTCTCCAATCACCCATTAATATTAAATCTTTATTTTCTGAGTAGGCCAGTGAAATGTCATTGTAAAGTTGTTCAAAAAATTCATTAGTATAACATTTATTTGGGCAGTATGAAACATTTATTAATTGCTTTTTAAAAGGTGAATTTTTGATAGGGTTATCAATTTCAACCCAAAGGCTTTCGAATTTTTCTGAGATTATTATATCATTCCGTTGCTTTGGATGAAATAGTACTGGAAGGAGTACCCCGCCCCCTTGCTTTTACCGAGTATATTACAATGAGTTCTATCTTTTCTGAATAATTTATATCGATTATTGTTATCTGACCAGACATGATCAAGGTCATTGCAGGTAAACCCTGTCTTAGTAATTGCTAATAAGCGACTTGTAATCGCAATTTTTATTAGATAAATTCTGGGCATTTAAATGAACGTAATTAATCATATCTTTCTTAGATGAAACATTTTTTAGATATGTTTAATCATTAAGTAAAGGACCAGGATTTGCTTCGATTCCATGTATAAGTAATAATAAAAATTTTAAAACTAAAATTGCCAAAAGTTCTTTAAAGAGATTTTTTCTAGGTATATCTGTTATTGAAAAAATGCTGATAAAAGTTACAAAAAAAATTATTTAAAAGAAAATGTAAGATTTGTTTATGCAACGCGAAAGCTTAATCAAAACCTAGAATTAAGATTAATGACAAGATATCCAATAAGTCCAATGTTATCAATAAAATCAATTGCACCTGTGGTGAGGACTATATATGATATAGTAGCAGACAACTAAGCAGAAGAATAAAAGAACATGAAACTAAGTCAACAATATCAGAACATCTAAGAAAATGTGGATTAAATTATGACATCAAAATTTTAAGATCAACCATCCCAAAAAATTTAGAAGCAGTGGAAAATATGTACATAAGATCAATGCAACCAGGTCTTAACACCAAAGATGCTTACATCTATCAGCACAAATTACCTCAAATTAACGTTGAATTACATAATAATATCTTTTAAATAAATAATGCATATTTAGAGGGAAAATTTTGTAAATTGATGATGCTTAAGTTGAGCGAAATATGTCTTTTAGTCTAATGTTACTAAAGTTATTAAAGATCATTAGCACCAATAAGAATATTTATTTACTTATTTATTAAGTTTACCAAAATTATTATTTAAATTTCCTATTTGATGGCCCCTGAATTTAAGAGGAGGATTTTTCAGCTCTGTGATAAGCTTAATATCTCTCAAAGCTTAGCAAAAAATGAATTTAAAATATGTGAATGGTGAATGTACACTCTGTAACTCAAGTCTACAGAATTGGATTATATATACTCCAATATTTGGTCATTTTCGCAATCCTGAGAACTTCTCGAGAGTTTCCAGGTCTGCATTAGTTCAGCAATGTTCTCACATTGATGCCAATGGATGCTCTGTTTTGATCCAAATTCCCTCAGTTCCATTTCCCTTCTGTATATGTAGTACACTAATGACAGTCTTCCTTTCCCAGAAAGAATTCACCTTCATTTTGCGAAGCTACAAACTATGCAGTTTGTTATGTGCCGTTGATTGGAAGACTCAAAATTCTTAGATGCTGTAGTTTAAATGATTTTCAGCTTTGTATCAGAAGACTGAATTTTTAATCTGAAGTTGCGGAATTGTCGGCTGCGGCACACATAACGTCAAAATATTAAAATTACATTTTCGATATGTGGCATACTTACCTTGGCATTACTGATGCAAATGTTAATACTTGTTTTTAGTAAAATGGTAGTACACCGAATAAATTGGATGATTCAAGCAAGTTTGTTGCAGGTGGCTTTGTAACATTCATTTGACATCGTAGGATAATTTGAAAAGTATCTACATCACCCGTAAACTTATACTTTGCTACTCAATTAACAATTTCCCTTTGCAGTACTCTTCTTGAATATTTTGTTAAAAATACTCGCATGGTCATCTACATGAAATGGGAAGACCCGAGCATGCTATCATGAATTAACCCTACTTCTACCACAGCTACTTTTAAATAACAAATCAATTTGTTCACATTTTTGAACAATTTACTTAACCCCGTCAATAAATATATAGTCTTTTGTATGGACACACCTAGGGAGTTAGGACCACTCATGCAATGATGTAGATTTGTGCTAAAACATTCGTGTGCATGAAGTACATGCTAAGAAGAATTTATTTCAATGAGAATCCTGATTTGTGTAAAATGTACCAATTCTTTCGATAATGAATGTCCAGTAATTGAGATGATCTAATGTCCAGTTAATGAGGTGGTCTAATGTCCATCCATGGGACAACTACTAACCTGAAACATTCGGTTTTCTGAAGAATGACTGCGGCTGTTCCGTTCAAGCGCGCCGTGCACAAAGTCAGAAGTTGTCGTGCAGAAGGTGTGGAACAGAGCCAGGTCCCGAAATTAGATCGAAAGAAGAGAAGATTACCCTCTATCTTATGGTGTTTTCAGATTTAAAATAGCTTCATTAGTTCGTGAGTATAAGCGTTAAAATATTATTTGGGTAAACCATCAGAGATAGTGAAAAAATCCTATTAGAATTAGGGTTAAGTCAATCCATACAGAATTAAGCAGGTCACATTCTTTTACCTTCAAGAAATGAAACATTATAATAGACCCAGATTATTGCTCCTTCAAACCAAGACTTTGCCAAAAAAAGCAGTGAAGGCATATTTGGTAGCCAGCATGCCGTTGAAAAAATGAGACACTCTGCCAAGTTCAGTTGAAAACTTCTTTAGTTCCTTGTATTTGAATGAAAGTGTATTGTAAAGATCACAACTTTTTGCCAAAAAATGGTTTACAAAATCAACCTTAGAAAATAGAATTAGTAAAACTCCTCAAATTTAGAATTTTGATTTCCGATGATACATTATAACAAAACATTTTTGAAAATCAACAAAGTCTCCTTTACAAATACTAAAAATTACCATTTAACAGTTGATCTTCCAAGTATGTTAGCTATTTATATGAATAAATAATCAACATTTAAATCATCAAATTGACTTCAATTTTACCTAGAGAGTAAGGTTTTGATAAATTTTCTTTTACCATGTAGAGCAATTAATACCATTCTTAACATTGTAAAAGAAAGCCTATTTGGAATGCAACTAACATCATGCACATAACTACAACTCTTTGTATTGCTTAACTTTTTAGTAAGGAATGCATGATATCGAATAGCTTATTAACCTATAGCATCATTGTTTGCAAGAATGAGGAGGTAAATGAAATAAAATTTTAGATGTTTTGAAATGGATGAGTTAAGTTGGTGTTCTATTGTTCTTTTATTAGTTGCCAACGGGGATTTCTGGTATGATCCCCTCATTTGGACTAATGTATGCCCCGTAAAAATTTTTAAAGAATACAGAAAGCAAAATATCTCA
Organism: Hofstenia miamia; assembly: GCA_900660155.1. Lineage (NCBI taxonomy): Eukaryota > Metazoa > Xenacoelomorpha > Acoela > Hofsteniidae > Hofstenia > Hofstenia miamia. The sequence continues at coordinate 72,358 of CABFPE010001188.1, read as the reverse complement.
AAATCAAGTAAATTTGGAGAGAATAAATTTATAAGAAATCTGCCGATGGCTTTGTAATTCGAAATATAATTTTGAATGTTTTTAAAATGTATAGTGGTTGCTTGAAACTGCACATGACTTTTCTATATCAACGTCGATTGTGGTTTTTGCCTTTTACTGAATCTCTTAGAATTATTAAGAAATTGCTTTGAGTGGCAAATTCAACAATGTTTAATGTTGATTACTGTTGTAGACATGTTTGTTTAAAATCAGTTTAGTGAACACAAATTACTGAGTTAAAAAATGTCAGTGTCAATCAAATTTCAGCAACAAAAGGGGAAGGTATAAGTTTGTTAGCAAGTTGTCAAACTTTGGCTAATTTTCAAATCACAACTTTTAGCGGCGATAAAAGTGTAGGTTTTGTTTTGACTTACAAACTGAATAAAACGGTTTTTTTCAATGAATAATGAGTGTTATTCAAGGTGACTGTAAGGCCAGATATCATATAGAAAAAGAAATTTACGAACAATAACGAATAAAATATTTGCAGTCGCTGCTTTTAACATCTCTACCACAGCCGGCCAAATACATCCATGCAGCAAAATTCCATTTCTTAATGCAAACTACCAATGAAATAAGTTACTTTTCGAGCCCATCAATTTGAGAATTTTACAAAATGTTATATTTATTACCTAAAAACGAAAAGGCATTCACAATAATTTATACAAACAAAGCTAGAATCTTAATATCAGAATCGGAACTGATAAATTGGACTTGGAACTTAAAATAGCGATTAACCAAATACTTAAACAAACAATGGAATTATTATGCAACACATAAAATGCAAAAGAATGGAAAATTGTAGTACAGGTTTCATACATGATTTTAAATACATCATCCCATCCAATATGATTAAATTGACAAGACGCTCTTAAATATCCAAAATTGAAACAAAACCATTTTCTTTAAAACAGAATATTAACAAGAATGTACAAATAGAAACAGTAAATATGAAATTAAATATTTAGAAAATGAACGTTCGATGTTTCAAACCAATCTTCTACAGTAAGAGAAACTGAGCTGGTTTTGAATAAAACTGGAACTATTTAATGAATGCTAAAAGTGGAGAACTTCTAAATACAGTATTAGTAAACAAAAATATGTTATTTTAATTAAATAAGAAAAATATCCGAAATCAAAAATTTCATTATTAGCAAGTGAGCCAATATTCATTCTAAGGGTGTAATCTAAACTGGAAAAATTTCACACAACGAAAAGAATTTTTAACAAAACCGAAAAGCAAAAAAAATGAAATGGTAAGCTTAAAGAAGAAATCTGATCTCTTCAATGCCTATTGCGCCTCGAATTTCTCTGATCCTCTCTCTACCTTGGTCCACATGCCACCTCCCCGCTGATTCGCCTATGCGACATCGTCTTCAACGCCTATGATATTGCCTAATGTTTAAGTCATGCAAGTTATCTGGTACTTGCTATCCTGATGGCGGCCCCTCCTTTGTAATTCACAAAACTTCCTCACCTCTTTCATCAATTTAAAGCATTTCTTCTCTTAATATTTGCTCCTCTAAGCGTTTTCCGCCTTGCTGGAATACATCTTGGATTTCGTCACTGTTAAAATCCAATCAGCTTCCCTCTTCTCAAATCACTTCTTATCGTCCAATAGCTATTCTTTCTTGGCTGTTAATTATGTTTGAGTGCCTTGTCTTTCATTACGTGTTCCTAAAATTTATCACCTATTGCCCTTTTCTCAGCATGGTAACCTTCCGGGTCGTTCTACCATCACAAACTTGCTCACTTTGATTGAAAACTGCTATTTCCACTCTGATCGTAGTGATCCTGGTTGCATTATCTTTCTTGACATTTCTAAAGCTTTTAATAGGCTCCCTCATTCTATTCTTCTTGACAAATTAAGTTTATTTGGCTTTGATGCTGATTTCATCAAACTCTTGCACAGTCTTCCCTGTTCAATCGTCGCCAGTGTGTCAAAATCAACTCGTCTTTTTCTTCTCCTGCTCTTGTCTCTAGTGGTGCTCCTCAAGGTTCTGTATTTGCTGTTCTTTTCTTAAAGGTAAGCATTTTTTCTGCACTTTGAAAGCACTTCATATGACATAAACATGATGAAGGTAATTGAATGCAATTTTTACATCAGAAACAGTGAATCCACTTTCTTTAGCCACATAAACAGTCTAAAATTGAAACCAGACTTTTAGTAATGCATCACCACATGATGCCAAAGTTTAAGCAGGCAAGCAATGTTGGATACTGCTCGTAAAACCCATTTACCTCCTGCTGCTATGGCGAACACAGCTCTCTGTTTCTTTGTGATTCTATCATTTCTAGTGAAGTCGGAGCACAGCAGGGTGTTCCAGATGGCCCACCTTTTTTGTGTTACTTTCGAAAAATCTGTTGAAGGTTTGGTGAGCGAGCTTTTTTTCTGATTTTCGGGTTTTTGCTAACGGCCACCCCAAAAATTTTTGAAAGTGCGGGATATATTATATGCATAATAAAGTTCGATCGATGGTCTATTTATTCATGTAAAAATATTTAAGATTAGATAAAAACTGACCGAGCTATAGCCGGCCAAAGTAGGCCAACTCAACAAAATTTTGCAAATTTTTTGCGTTTTTTGGCTCTAGCCCATTCGATCTTGCGTTTTGGGCTTTTTGACCTTTAGATGAAATCTTCCTCTAGTCTTGCTCGTTCGAATGAGCTATCAACATCCAAAATCCATGGACTCAAACTTCCATACCAAAATTTCCCATTTTGCCTACTTTGCTGTTTTTTGGCCGTTTTTGACCAATTTTTTTGCAATTATGCAATATTGTGCAAAATCTATGTTGCGAAAAATTCTAATTTTAATATAATCTTGAATCGCATCAGAAATAGATGTTGTGTACAAATTTTCAAGTCGATATACCTTAAAGTTTC
>CABFPE010001188.1:42219-54067 GCA_900660155.1 Hofstenia miamia | reverse complement strand
TATATATATATATATATGTTCAAATGGAATTGCTTTGTAAACGAAAAAATTTAAAAAGTGTCTGATGTGTGAAGGAGACTATGTAGAGAAATGATTCTTACTTTATTGAACTCTTACTTTATCATGTTAATGATTTAACGAAAATCATGGTGTAGAAACTTTTTGTCAGGATACAAGATTCTGAAATTATTGTCACTCTTTTATAAAATTATCATTACTTTTTCTCTCCCTCGTATATATATATATATATATGTTCAAATGGAATTGCTTTGTAAACGAAAAAATTTAAAAAGTGTCTGATGTGTGAAGGAGACTATGTAGAGAAATGATTCTTACTTTATTGAACTCTTACTTTATCATGTTAATGATTTAACGAAAATCATGGTGTAGAAACTTTTTGTCAGGATACAAGATTCTGAAATTATTGTCACTCTTTTATAAAATTATCATTACTTTTTGACTCTCCCTCGTATATATATGTTCAAATGGAATTACAAAACCTAATAGCTTGTCAAGGAATTGTTAAATACCAACCTCAAAAGTCGTAAGATATTTATAAATCAAGATTGAAAATATGAAGATCGAAATACACTTATTTCTGTTAATAACGGAATCCATACCTAATATATAATGATGATAATTTCAGATTACCTTCCTGATGAAGACTTCTCAATTCTCAAGCAGACTCTACTGACCAGAGCCTCAAAAGTCGTAAGATATTTATAAATCAAGATTGAAAATATGTTTGAAGATCGAAATACACTTATTTCTGTTATTAACGGAATCCATACCTAATATATAATGATGATAATTTCAGATTACCTTCCTGAAGAAGACTTCAATTCTCAAGCAGACTCTACTGACCAAGAGCCTGAAAATTTTGACACTGTTATCATAGACGACGTGTGCCAGAAGCTAAAAAAGGTTCCTGAAATTTTTCTTCGTGGAAGATACTTTGGACCTTAGTTGAGTATAAATTTCATTTTCATTTAATAGATGAGAAACAGCATTTTTGCTTTTATAAAGCTTGAATTAAATTATATTTTGAGATTTCATTTTCAATATATATATGCCCTACAACCACTGACTCTTTGATACTGTACTAGCAATGAGTGTTATTTTCTGCAGCAAACAGTTATTGTTGTTAACATCAAATTTGTCGTCTTCAACTTGACAGATAGATTTAAAACGCGAGATGCTTCAAAACACTCCGTATTATAAACAACAATCGTTGTCTTTTGTTAACTTAAACCAATTCAAATACCCTAATGAAACTATGTCTTGATGATCCAAAATACTGTGAAAATTACTACTTCGACTTAATTAAAGACAAAAAAATTGAAATTATGCTCATACAAAAACAAGGATTTCAAATAACAGAGATTGTGATATCGATAATAACTAAATTTCTATTTTGTTCAATTTTCTTTCATTCCAAATGTTTGTGTATGTGGGCTGAAATAGTTCTATAGATACGATATATTTTCCCAAGCTGAAATAAGGCTTGGAAACACTTTGATTTTAAGGTAAGTATTCTGAAATTTTGTGTGAAACTATATGGAATGTCGGTTTCAAGAGAAATTTATCTGTTGTATCATTTACAGCATAGCATAGAAAAACTTGCAATGATGGAAGATTGGAGAATCTTGGACAGTGAATCATGAATAATATAATTGCTATCATTTGCTAAAATGTCCAGAAAAATTCTAACAGCAATTACACAAAATTATATGAAATTTTATAGATATGAGCGAATAAATTACAGCAACTGAAACAAACAGAACATCTCACTGTTAAAAAGCAAGATAATCACACTTTAGATAACCAAAATAAATATTCATCAAAAGTTGAAAATGATGTTGAAATCCATTTCTGTCGCAGCTTTGCTGTTTATTTTTCAAAATGCCTTTCTGTTGAAAGTGGATAACTGTTCCCAAGAGAAACAACAAATTTTTACCATGTTTACTCAAAAAAGATGTGCTTGTTGAGACTTCAAGAAAAAGTCTAAAGATTTCTGGCATTCGTAGAAGTGCCCGGCTATACAACGATGATAAAAATTGACTTCATCCAAAAATTTTTCCTAGAAAACATTTCTGTGGATGAAGAATATCCTTCAATAAAACATTGTAACATACTTTTGAAAATGGTTTCTGTGAGTGATTATGGAAAGAGCATATTTCATGTGTAAGTGACTTTGGCGTCGGTGAAAATGAAGATCTTTACAGAAAATTTATGAGATCACGATTAGTCAAAATTGATAGTGTTCTGCATTCCTGTGCATGTCTTACGGTTAAGAGAAATTAATACCAACAACAATATATGCGCTCGTAGTCAACGCATTTGTGGTTAAAGAAAATCAAACAACGCTTGATATTTAATTTATCAAACAGCAAATAACGATTATTTACGTAAAACAAGAGAATTCGAATCAAAATTAATTAGATTTCATAAAAAGGATCACGTGACGCGAGCATAAACTGTGTACTTCGATCTTTCAAATAGACAGCAAAATGGCCTCGAATGCAGCATTAGTTCCTTGTATGTTATTTTTAATACTGAACACCTAGCTCAGATTATTCTTATTCTAGCATTATGAAAATATCCTGAAGAAAGGAATGTATATTGAGAATGAAACTACTATAAACAAAAGGTGTAACTTGTTTTCGATAAATATTTTGCTGTGGATGAAAATGTGAGCAATTTTGTTTGGGTCATTAAATCGAATAACATTGCAATTTGAAGAAAACAGCACTGATTTCCTTTGTCTCCTTTAACTCTATTTTATCTGTGGGAGGGGGCGATTTGACCTTCCCCCTTTTAGATATAACTCAGAGACCGTTTTTTATGAAGCTTTATGCCTTCAGAAATCTACCAGATTGTTTTTTCTCGGTAAACTTCCGTCATATTCTGGAACTGGAAAAGATTGGTTTAGAAATATCAAAAGAACTTGGCAATCCGGAATATTTAAAGAGAAGAAAGTCTCTAGAGAACACGGCATTTGAAAGAGAATTGTTGACTCATTTTCAGGTACATGCCAACTCAAACCAAGATACACCTCTGCAATATGGAATCAAGATTTGATGGCATCGCCAACATATGGTGCGGTACTCATTTACTTATAGCATACGCAAATTTCAAGATAAGAACGCTTACAGAAATACTTCACTGAGAGGGTTATATGAAATTTGCGTATCTTGAAAATATGCTGACAGGCGATGTTCAATCATCGGTAATACATCTAACTTCCTTTTCTTCTCTGATCTTTATTCCTTTTTGGGCCACAGTATCAGAGTGATAAGAATTAGAGAAAAATTAATATCACGTATGAAAGACTTCTCAAGAATGCTTGAAACCCCTTCTGACTTGGCGGACGACTAGTCTGAAGAATGTGGAGGTGCTGCTATCAAAAACCTGGAAAGCATATTTGGAGAAGGCCACTATCATACTGACTATACCGTTTGTCTTAGAAGATTTAAGTGGATATGACGTGAAGTTCAACGAGTCTGACTTTGATCCAAAAGACTTTGCAGAAACTTCAGCTATATCCACTATGTCTAGAGTGGCCGAACGAACTTTAGAAAGCACAAGCCCTCCAGCTAAGAGCATCAGCGTTGAATTTACCTAATCTTGAAACAGTTACCCTCCTCAATCAAAAGCAGAGATTTTGAAAATATTAAGTGTTTTGTTTTATTGTTACAGTGCGGTTTGCAGTATTAAGCTGGTTTTTATTAAACTAATTGTAGTTAGAATGCTAATAAAAATTAATCTTAAATAAAGTATCCTTCTATCAATTTTTTCTTTAACTTGTTCTGCAATGCTTGACCCAAAATTATGCAGATACGATCACAGGTTATAGCGATTTTGAAAAAAGTAAATGAAAAACTGATATTTCTTGACACTTTTCGAAAATAACAATTTTATATATAGAAAGGCTATAAGTTGAACCCAATGCATAATTTTCAATGCAAAAGTACAATTAAATGTTTTCTATATTTTATAGTGCTTTCTCTTCATTCCAATTTAGTATTATTTCTAAAACATTTCCTAATTTATATGCGCAAAATTTGCATTTGGTTCCCGCCAAATACTGCTGACATGTCAAAGTATCTTCACACCAAACTTGGTGTTGATCGGATGCATTGTTTATGATTATCACTTCTCTTGGCAATATATTGCAGTAAAAAATAGCATTGTTAAACAAGTATTGGGTCATAAAAACTTTATTAGATTAAACATACTGTAAGATAGGGTGACTTTGGCCTCCTGGCTGACTTTGGTCGTTTTCGGTAAAATTGTAAAATGCTTTTTAACTATAAACGAATAATTAATGAACTCCAATACAGTAATGATGTATTTTCGAAGATGCTGAAATACATGGACAAATAAATTGTTACAATATATTTTATGTTGAAATCCATTTTCAAACGATTTGAAAGTACTACTTGTAAGCACAATATTTATGATAGTACTCTAACTTTGACTCTGCCCAAAATATCGCCCAATATCTTGTCAAACGAATTATTAAATACCAACGAACATAAAATGATGAGAATCTCCGCTATCATTGAAAGCCAATTTAATACAAATGTTATGGCCAAAATCACCCCCTCAATTTATACAAAACTGAGGTGACTGGCAACCAAAGATTAAATATGAAGCGCAAATGTCGTGGGACAAATACACGATATCGAGAAGTGAAATAATATTTGAAGTAAAACTGAAATACACCTAGTTCTGCTAATCACGGAATCAATTCTCAAACAGCTTCTACTGACCAGATTCTGCAGATTGTGACACCTTTACAATGGATAACGTGTGCCAGATGCTGATAGTGCCTGTGACATCCTTAATCAATGAGATACTAATTTGAAGATGCTTTGAACCTTAGTTGACAATGATTTTCAGTTTTATTTAATAATTGAAAAACAAAGAATTTTTTCATTTATAAAGCTTCTGATAAATTGCATGTCGAGGCCTAAAAATTTAGGCCAGTATTTGGTGGAAAGTTCAACCAAATGTATAGCTTAACTCATACAGATTTTTCACAAACCGCTAAGTATTCCATAGGAAGATGACCTTTGTTCATCACCTATGTTTTTAAAAAAACATGAATTATATACATATGGATCCCAATGCATAGTATACGATGAAGAGGAAAATTGTGCAATTGATTTGCTATAATCGTTTGCATGATTTGAATGTCTAAATTACCTTATCTTACAAAAGTTTGAAAAAACTGACCAAACTCACCCCGTTTTAGAGTAGTACTTATAAAAATCAAAATAAGTAAAAACTATATACTCTAGTATTTATTATATATATTTTAACAAATTAATTGCTTTCAATTTTGTATACTTAATATATTTCAGAAGTCGAGAAGTACGTTACAATTCTATTTATTGGAAATTTGTTAATGAATTCAGAGTTTTCGAGCAACTTGATGCGAGTTAGATCAAGTTTCTGCATTTGATAAAATGCCGAGTTCCTAAATCATGGAGATAAAATCATAACATCAAGTTTGTTTGTCGAAGCAAATGAGGATGATTCACATTTCTTGAGGATGAGGAATATGCATGGCAACAAGAATTTTCAAGACATAAAAATACAGTTCGAAGAATAATTGCAGCATGACACTTTATTCATGATTCAATTATAAAACAAATAAAATTGAATGTTGGGCTTCAACCCTATAAATCAGCCCATTCAAAGTCAAAAACACAAACAGTCTCGTTCCATGGTACCCATCTCATATATTCATGATATTGTAGAAGCCAACGGCATGAAATTTTCTAAGCTTAATCTTTACAGATTGGGTGGGGGACAGAAAGATTCAGTGTTACACTTTTATCTTAATTCAGAAAAATGCTTATAGTATACGCCATTCTTTTGTAAGCGTTGTAGTATTGAAAACGTAGACCTTGCAACATGAATGCTAAGAAAGAAAAAACTGCAATTCTAGAGATCTGTGAGGCAGAATTTAGATTTATTTGCACTCCTCAGGAATGCATTCACTAACGTATTGGATGGCACGAATTCTATAGGCTTAAACGCAATTTTAACTTTATTAAATCATTAACAGGATACCATGTATGGAATTAAAGAGTGGGTAGGACTAGGACCTGGTGTCACAAAGCGTCAGGCTCAAACAAAAATTGGTTAAGTAAATAATATTGATTTTTGATAAATGAAAAATTTTTATTTAAAATTAATAAATTTGAGCAAATTTTGCTGATGCATCTGTCCATGCATAGCATTAGCCAAATTGAAACATGGAAAAAATCAAAATTTAGTATGGCAATCAATCTACATATTAAAAAAATGACTCCTGACTCATCCAAAATGTCAAAACACTCTGTAGTTGTGCAAAGTCACGTGTATAACTACAGGCGTGGCTACTCAAAAACAAAATAGTAAAAAATTTCATTGTCAGAACACATGAACCTCAACTGGTATTGTGTATTTCAAAAATAGGAGATCATTAAGCTTATGAAGAGACATTTTTGGCTTCTGTCTGCATAATTCCGGAAAATTAACAGAGAAAATTCGAAACGCAGATACAGTAGAATTATCATTAAACGATTCAATTAATGAAGAATACCCCTCAGACAATAATTGCCGAATGTGAAGATTTGTTATCGCTAAGTCTGGATGCAGGGCGAAATGAGCAACAGTAATAAATGTTATAGTGAACAGATATAAAATCCAATGGGCTGTTGGTTTGTCTTGCAATTTTACTCATTGTATTCAATAATAGGTTTAGATGTCAGTGTCTTAATGATGTACAGAAATTACCCACTTATGATCCAAGTTTCAGTGAAAGACTTTTGATAGAAAATCCTAAGAAAGTTGATGATTACACAGAACCTTACCTCCTGTAATCTTGCTTTGCAAAATTCGGTCCAGGCAAATCTGGCTGAGGTATTACAATTGAAAGCCAAGGTCGGGCAGGGCTTTATTCTAATAGCAGGAATATCACCCTACTTCATGCCTGAATATAGGAATACTGCTTTATTTTGGAACTGATCATAGCAAAACTGTTTTATTTACATGTACCTACCTACTGTATACAAGCACACTTAGCTTGCTACTACTTACTGCTCTACCATTTTATTCATTTCATACTGCAATAACGATCTACCTTGTACTGATTCACGCATATTAACTAACATTGCATATCTTTGTGCTGATTGAAAAATTTTTAAACATAAAATACATAATTAACAATAATAATAATAATAATATTAATAAATGACATTATTTAGCCGCTGAAGGCATATACTACAAAAAATAAAAAACAAGTCAGGTTTTATGACAGCGAGAACAGTCACAGGAGATGAAATAGGAGCAAATGGAAGAGTAGGCGAAATTGGAGAAAGGCTGTGCAAAGAGGAAATTCATCAAAGATTTCTTGAAGCTCGGTGGCGGGGAAAAGAAATCAATCGCTGTTGGAGGGTTGAGAGTCCAGATGTAATTAGCAGCAGTACAAGCACGATTGAATGGAGAAAGTTACACCATCATCAGAGCGAGTGGAGCGGGAATTAGAGAACTTAATGAAATCAAAAGGATCAAGATCCAATTCGCGAGTGAGCAGACGATTGAACAGGAGGAGATCACAGGCATGGAAGTAGAGTGACAGCGGGAGAGTGGAGAATTTGAGAAGGGCGTCTTTATATGGTAAGGGAGAGATCCATTTGAAGGCACGCTTCTGGAAACGTTCCATAGAGTGGAACAAGAAACAGGAAGGCCACCAACAGGAGATGCAGAGAAGAATGGCGCCAGGAATGGACTTGAACAAAGAGAGTTTCACAGAAGAAGCGGAATTAAAGCGAACATTGCGGAAAAGGGCAAAGAGTGAGAAATTAGCTTTGCGGAGACGTAAGGACACATTACCAGACCAATTTAAGTTACCAGAAAGTTGAACTCCAAGATGAGTATGGTGAGGGGAAAAGTTCACAGGAAGAGGAAGATCAGAAGGGGGAGATACAGAAAAGGAAATACCACATTTCTTGCATGGGCTAAAATCAAGATGGTTAACAGAAGACCAAGTAGACAAAAGCTTAAGATTAGAGGAAATATTGGAGGCAGAAGAACTACCAAAGTTTAAAATCGCGGTGTCATCAACGTACAGTAGACAGGATGAGTTGAGGACAGATCGAGAAAGGTCGTTGATAGCAACAAGGAAGAAGTGACAAGAGCAGGGGAAGAAATAGACGAGTTGATTTTGACACACTGACGACGATTGGACAGGTAAGACTGAAAACAAATTTTATATTAATTGTAAACATTCATAAAATTACCTTGGTACTAATTAGAGTCTACTGCTATACCTTCATAATATTTGCATTAATTCTCGGAATCCTAACGTTTATTATAAACTGCACTAATTTCGGCTGTATTGTATCTGAATTGTATGCCAAGTATAATTTTATAACTCTTTGGCTCTTTTTGCAATTACAATGCTAACCACTATTTCATTAGTTAATACAAACTCATAATAGCATGCAAAATATATGTGCACTATATTTTACTTGCGATAAAGTTTCTTATTTGCACATAGTCCGGTAAATAAAACTTGAATTATTTTGAATCAATTTTCTTAACTTAAAATGGACATAACCGTGAAACATAATACCAAGTAAATATTTTGATTGAACATAATACCGTGAAATGAGGCGTTCAAAGATGATAGACAGTCGAGATAGAATAGCTATTGGGCGGTAGGACGTGACCTGCGAGAAAGGAAGCTGATGATATTTTAACAGCGGAGAAATCCAAGATGTCTTCCAACAGGCAGGATAGCGCTTAGAGGAGCACATGAAGGAGTAAAGATGCTTTAAATTGATAGAAAACGTGGAGGAGGTTTCATGAATTACAAAGGAAGGGACACCGTCAGGATAGCAAGGACCAGACAACTTGCAACACTTAAGCATGAGAGAAATATCATGGGCGCTGAAGTCAATATCACAAAGTCGGATTAGCGGGGAGGCAGCAGGCGGACCAGAGCACTAATGGAACAATTTTTGGAAGCTCTCAACCACGATGGAGAGTGTTTCAGCGACATTTATTCACAGTTCCCTGGTGTGAGAAGAAACATGCTGGTATTATTCGATGGACCTCAAATACGTACACTTCTGAATGATCCAAACTTTTCTTCAACAATAACAAGGCAGAAATAAGGGCTTGGAGAGCTTTTTTAAAAATAGTGCGAAATTTTTTAGGAAATAGGCGGAATGATAACTACCAAAAATTGGTAAATGGCCTTGCTTTGTCTTTTCAGTAATTGGGCTGTAGAATGAGCATAAAGATGCACTACCTGCATAGTCACCTGACTGAATCCCCAAAAAAATTTAGGGGACGTGAGGGAAGAACAAGAACTCGCACATGTTAGCAAACTATTGTAGGTGTCTAATGAGAGACTTGCCAGATACTACACACCAATGACGCACAAAGAATTTAATCAAATGTATAGAAAGGAAACTGTTTCTTATTTGCATTTTACAATCTATACTGTACATGCAGTTTTGTTTTCGGTCTACTACACAATAAATATTTTACTAAAGTGATTAATAAACTGGTCTTATTTTGGCTATGATTCTTCAACTATTCAGAGTACAATGTAGTTTTCTTCATTTTCAAGATATTTTAATTTTGAGCGCCTAAATCAAATTTTTTGGGATAAATCGATTTATAGAGCATACTGGTACTTATTAAAGATTTTAATTTAGGCTTCTTAGTCCAAGGGGTGTTGATAGTTAAAAGTTCTTTATTTGTATGTTATTTACAATAACATATTGAGTTTTTCTTGAGCCAAAATCTTCAATTTTGTAAGAAAGTTGTACATAATACGTGTTCTGCATCTCGTATATTGAATACAAACTCCTCCAACAAACGTTTTGGTAAGAAACAAAATTACTTGCTTGATTTTTTCCTGAATTTATATCATGGAATTAGCTGATATTTCAATAACTAAGGAAATTCAATGTTTTCCCAAAAATAGGCCTATTTTAAGACCTGCCAGAAAAATCGTGTGTACCAGTGTTATGTAACAAGCAAAAAAATATAAAAACCTTATATCGTAATGCAGCTAACACATGATTTGTAAAGACTAGGCAGGAAGTGCAGAAACCATTTTTCTTTAGAAAGCGATGACAAACCTTACAACGACTCCTAATACGTTTCTTTTTTACAGGTGGCATATACGTCTGGACTAAAACTGAATCAGTGCTAAATAATTCACATTTTAACAGATGAAAAGTTGAACTATATTTCATTTTTGACCACCAACAAATTTGAAAATTATTAAGAGGTTCTAAAAAGCTATTACAAAATTCAAAAAATAGTATTGTTCTACCCTTTCACACCTGCATCCTTATCCTAGTCTCACGCTGCCGTAAAGTATGCAAAACCATTGTTTAACAAAGAATTCAAGAAAACTCAAATTATTAGTTAAAATCATAACTAAAAAATACTAGAATATATTTAAGTACATTTAATATTAATACAAAATAATTTAAATATACTAAAAAGAATACGCTCTCCAGTTTTATATCATATGTAGGGCAAACCAAAAGTCTATAATGTTAAAATAAAGTTAATATTTTTGCCATGGATTGACAGGCTTGCATGTGGAAACGCGATTGTCTTCTATTTCCACAACGCTTTTAAAAAACATTTGAATAATTTTCCATATACTTTGGTAAGCAATGTTTTGTTTTGCACCAGATGGTACAAAAACGTAATTATGCATCTACATTTAACTTTGTTTACCTAATATTGATGATTTAAAGCAAAACAGCGAAACGGGTTATACAATAGGCTGAGTCATATTTTTTGATATTCTTTTGCATTGGTAAACAGCATTTTTTACTTCCGTTATCATCTAATGCTGTATTTGAATATGGTTTCACAGATTTTTATTTTTCTATACAAACTACAATTTATTAATATTTTCTTGTGTAAGCGACTGACCTAAATATCTAAAACACATTAAAGCATTATTATTGCATTTTTATCCAATGAATATTGGTTAACGAATAAACGGTCAAAGGACCCATATAATAAATTGTTGGACTATTGGAACTAATGAAACGTAATGTTTTGCCACTTGACATCACTGGTAAATACAATCAAACCTCGATTATTCGCCACCCTCTGGTTACACCAATTTTTTCCTTAATTTCACACAGACACGATATCATAAGCTAACTGACTTGAATCTTCCTAATGTCTGCTGGAATGCGTTCGACTCTACTGACACTTATGAGTCTGCAGTTTTAGAAGTTTTTGCCTGCTATTCTCTTGAACAACTTGTATTTTCTCCTACTTCCAGCTCCTCCATGCTTGATTTGGTTCTGTGCTCTCACCCTGATTACATATTTGACACATCTGTAATCCCTGTTCCTGCTAAGCTGTCAGATCACTCATTCGTCAGCTTCAATCTGTTTGTCAACTCTACTTCTCCATCAGCTAATCCGGCTGCTCCACAATATGTTCGATTTAACAGTGACTTTCTGTCACTTAATGCTGCTCTCTCATCTTCCTTCTCAGTTGACGATTGGTTCACTTTCTTACATCAAGTTATTTCTTATGTTCCTCGTCGGCGGAAAAGCGTGCTTCTCTTCCTTTCTATTTTTCTTCCCTTACTGTGCACTCCTTGAATAAATTGGAGTCTTACAAACGCCATTCTGGTACTACTACTTCTCCGAAGCTTGCTTCTCTCACAGAAGATGTTATCAATTTTATGGAACTTGACAAAGTCTCTTTTCTGTCCAGCTTCTCGTCGGGTTCTCTTCAAGACTCTTATTACTTCCTGCGTTCTCTTCATTCCAAACCTGAGCTCCCCACTTTG
>CABFPE010001187.1:37965-56405 GCA_900660155.1 Hofstenia miamia | reverse complement strand
CACTAAAATTAAATTGATAAAGCTTAAATAAATGAATGACCAATTCATTTACATATGTTTTTAGAAAACTATTTTATATTTCGTCTAGACCACAGCTCTTAGTTTTTGGACTCCTTAAATTTTCGAAGTTCCTAAAAATTTTGCAATTTTGAAGCTTGTCCAAAAGAAGTTCGTAAGATTTTTTTCCACTTCATTGGCAAACAAAGAGATTGTGATCTACTAAGTACATTTATTCACTAAAAATATTGATTTTTTGAAGTAGGCAAACTAACGGATTTTAATTATAGGAATTGTCAAGTTCAATTGATTATATGAGTTTGCTTAAAGCAATAAATTGTTTGCCAGCTGCGATTAATATTGTGAAACTTTAATATTAATACTTACAGTGATTTTGAATAAATTTACAGGTTGTGTGGAAAAGTAGCTTAGCAAAAAAGAACATGATTTTCTTAGTACTTCACATAGTATGACAAAATGTTTAGTAGAAAGCTGAACCAACGATCTACATAATTATTTTGGTAACAGATTAAACAATTTTTAGTTCTTGAGATAAATTAGTGCTGGCAAATGGAACATAAACAAATGCTTAAAAATCAAAAATATCGACTGTTGAAAGCATTCTTATGTAATGATTGGATAGACAAAGTTGTGGACAAATAAATTTAAATATATATCATTTAGAGCATTTTTAAAATTTATATCCAGTATCTTTCCACAAGTGTGAAATCTATCATCTGCATTAACTTATAAGNGAGGAAGAAGTCTTAGAAAATATAAGTGCGTTCTATGACGAGGCATCAATATCGAAATCATTGAGATCAACTTATGAGTTTTTCTACCCAAACACTACGATTCACCCAGATTTGGCGCATACCAGTAGATTAGACGCGATCATGATGTTGATGATAGCAATAAAGGGCATGAAACTCTACAGGAAACATTACGAGATATTCAACGAGAAATTAAACTAATTGGGTAGTATGTGCACAATAGCAAAATCTCTAAAGAACCCGTCATTTTTGAGACACAAGAAGATGTTAACTACAGAGAAAGATGTCGTGCTAAAAATCACTAAAGATGAGGCATACGAAAATACTATGTGGGAAATGAAAGAAGCTAGCAAGATAATCAAAAAGGCAGCTGAAATGGTACATGGAGAATTTAGTTGTTTATTACCAAGTGCTATAAATATACTGAACTTGATCTAATTAATGATGAGCAAATCTACTTTGGCAAGCATTGGCGAGCAAAAAAAAAGAAAAACCAGAGTTGGGATTAGGAGTGAGATCCAAGCTAGGAGGTGCCTGTAGTCAATCATGACCTGCAGCAACATGACGACTTTGCCAATGGCCAAAAGATTTGCTCTCAGCATCAGAGCAATGGTAGTATAAGATCAAGAGGCCATCTGACCACACTTCAGGATCCAGGAGAGCGAAATGAGACTCTTAATTACAGACAATGTAAAAGGATGCTAATGGAGAATCCGTACATAGAGGAATGGGAAGGACGTCATCAAATTGGAGAGAGGAGCATCAGAGGTGATCAGCAACATCAGAAGCAACCTCCACTGTGGTTGATGCTTTCATTGAAAGCAATAAAAAATGAATGTCTGAGTTTTGAAAGTTTACAAATAGTGCTTAATTTTTCAGCTTTTGTGTCCTGCTCAAAATAGATGTTACGCTGTGGTAATAATATGACTTTTGAACCAGAAAAATTCATGGGATTGAGATGATTCCAAATGAAATGAGGGATCTAAACAGTAAAATTCTGTTCTCACATTAACCTAATCACTAGATATGAGTTAGGAAAATATGTGGAAATTTATTTGAAAATGTGAAAATATTTTCAAAATAGTTGTGGAAATGGAATGGAAATTGAAGAAAATCACATTTTCATATTCATACCTGATTTAAATAATTGACTTTGGCATCATATATAGTATATATATATATATATATATATATATATATATATATTATATATATATTATATATATAATTTATGATTCATTGCGAGTGCACCTGCTGCTATACAATTTTTTGGCTATCTGGTCACTAAAAAATAAGTCCCCGTCCCATTCTTCCCTAAATTTGTATACATTGCTTAGAAAAACCGCGAGTTGTTGGTGCACTTTTATATGATATTTTAATATAATAAGCATTTGCATAATTATATCCATATATACTCATATTCAAATTAAAAAGAAAAATGCATTTTATCTGTTATATATCTGGTAATATATTTCGATATGCTTGTAGAATTTTTTAATGGTAAGTGTACAATTAAATTCTCTGATTTAAATAAAATTAAAAAGCACTGCTAAGTTAATCCCGTCTAATTGTTCTGGGGTTAAACAGTTTTAGTATAAGCGAAATTGATTGCCAGCAGTTACCGATTTTTAGCATGAGATTTTTAAAAATCAAGCATTAACTTAATATTTACTAGTGTTACTTTACTTAAACAAACCTGCTTGTCTATATTTTTTAATAATTTTATCCAAGTCCATTGAGAATTTCTTAAGAAATATTGAAAGTCTTTTATAAATGAAATTTAATTGGTTATTGCACACTATTGTGTATGATGAAGTTTTGGCCTAAGTATTCTTGTGCCTCAAATTTAAAAAAAAATTAAATTTTCTTATTCAGAAATGCCATTTTTGGAAAAAAATTCAAGTTGTTTTGATACAACAGCTACCCTAAAAAATTTTTCAATGTTGCATGTTTGATTCTTTTCTGTTACTACATGCCTAAAGCTCTTTATAAATAGACTCCTTAAATTTTCGAAGTTCCTAAAAATTTTGCAATTTTGAAGCTTGTCCAAAAGAAGTTCGTAAGATTATTTTCCACTTCATTGGCAAACAAAGAGATTGTGATCTACTAAGTACATTTATTCACTAAAAATATTGATTTTTTGAAGTAGGCAAACTAACGGATTTTAATTATAGGAATTGTCAAGTTCAATTGATTATATGAGTTTGCTTAAAGCAATAAATTGTTTGCCAGCTGCGATTAATATTGTGAAACTTTAATATTAATACTTACAGTGATTTTGAATAAATTTACAGGTTGTGTGGAAAAGTAGCTTAGCAAAAAAGAACATGATTTTCTTAGTACTTCACATAGTATGACAAAATGTTTAGTAGAAAGCTGAACCAACGATCTACATAATTATTTTGGTAACAGATTAAACAATTTTTAGTTCTTGAGATAAATTAGTGCTGGCAAATGGAACATAAACAAATGATTAAAAATCAAAAATATCGACTGTTGAAAGCATTCTTATGTAATGATTGGATAGACAAAGTTGTGGACAAATAATTTTAAATATATATCATTTAGAGCATTTTTAAAATTTATATCCAGTATCTTTCCACAAGTGTGAAATCTATCATCTGCATTAACTTATAAGTATTTAGTTTATCAATTATAATTGCAGGACATCAACATTCATTGGAGGCACATTAAAATCAACAAAAATTATGGTATCTGAAAGGGAAGGCATACTTCAGAATGTATTAACAACATAGTCAAAGTATTCTTCAATGTATAATAGATGTAACATTTTTAATTTTTGGCGCAGGTAATTTGAGTCCATCAAAATCCTAGTTTCCATATTAAATTCATCAATCTCTTACTTAGATCATAGTTCAAGAGGTTAGGTTTTTCATTTTTGCACCACAGTTAGAACATAATGTAAGAAAATGAATTTTATTTTGAGTTAACATTTCTATGGATGTATTTGAGAAACAGTGCACATGTTGAAACAATTTTGCATTATCTATGCTTTGAATACATACTGTGCCCACCAAGGAAAAGTTGTGTTTACAATTAAACACTTTTTAAAATCAAAATAATTATTCCATAAATAATTAATAATTTACTAAAGTAGCAAATTGAAATTCAATTTATATTTTTATCAAAATTCATTATTATTTCAAATGAATGTATGTTAGTGATATTTACACATTACTGTTTCTGATTGTTTTTTTAATATAATTAATTAGTTTAATATTTTTTGTTTAGTTTTTAGAAAAAATGAATACTATACGTGGCGTCATGGCCTATCTTGAGGATGAGCAGGCAGTTTCATTAGCTAGGCGTTATACTGTGGATTTCACGCAGATTAGAACAAGAGAAGAGGCTATAAATGCCACTGTTTTGTTATCTGATAACATATATTCAGTTTTATCTCAAAGTGAAATATCAAA
Organism: Hofstenia miamia; assembly: GCA_900660155.1. NCBI lineage: Eukaryota > Metazoa > Xenacoelomorpha > Acoela > Hofsteniidae > Hofstenia > Hofstenia miamia. The sequence goes on along the minus strand of CABFPE010001187.1, from coordinate 52,198 downwards.
GCACATATTAATAAATTTTCTACGGTCTACTGGTGATGCTGAAAGTTCAGTAAATGATTCAAAGGGCGAACTTATTCAGAGGGTTATTCAGGCTACCTTCCAAAATGAAGAAAATGATATAGCTGCCAAAAATTTTGCTGCTGGATTTATAAGTCATTTTAACGATTTGGTAATCTTTTATTAACTCATTTGAAATAAATCTAAAGTTTGAATGACTTTCTTAAATATTGCAAATATTTGTAGGGGTTCATATTACTCATTATAGTTCCAAACCAATATAAAAGTTTTTGTCTTTTAACAAATTTCAAATGCATTAAGCTTAAGTCAATTGACAATACAGGTAAATTTTGAAAACAGGACATAGTTATGTTAGATATTTTTTGACTTTGAGTTATATTAGTCAAACTCTTTAAAATGAAATACATTTGATTTTAATTTATTATCATTTGACATATCTATGAACATAGTAGTATTGGGTAAACTAAATTCAAAATTATCCAATCAATTTCAGTTTCTGTTGCGTTTGGGTTTTAAGTTTCTGTTGCGTTTGGTGAGTGGGCTATTAACAGTTATAATATGTGCTAGAAGTAGGGTTGGCTTGCTACACCAAAGATAATTTTAGAGTAAGATTAAAGAAAAAACCACATATTTTGTTAGACAGCAGATAGAAAGTCAGGTAATTTACCTATATTTTTGAAAGAAAAGGTTTCTGCTAGCATCATAAACAAAGTGATATAATTGAGAAAAGGTAATTTGAGCCATTGTAGATTCTCAAGAATAAGTTTTTAGCAGCAAATTTATGACTGATTTGGTCAGAAAATCACTGCTTTATAGAATAATTCAAATAATAAAATGATATTGTTTTTCTTTTTATTGGTATATTCTATCTCTAATGTGTGAGACTTTCATTAAGTATATAAGAATAACTTCATATTAGTAATTTATTCAATATTGAATTTATATATATATATATATATCAACTAAAAGTTTGGGACCACCCAAAATATTTCGTGAAAATCAATGAACTTTCTTTTCTTTGAATAAATAGGTTACTCTATTTTATATTTTAGCTATTTATATGAAAATAATTATCAAATTATTTAAAAGTCTTAAAATTTTATCATGATATGTGGTACACATTGTTCTATTTAAAAGCATATAATACTTTTATTAAAATGCAGACACTATAAAGGTACTACTTACCTCAACTTGCCATTTTAAATTTGCATCTGTAAACGAAATATTCGAGATAAATACTGTTTCCTTACCTTAGAGTAAGTAACAAAAAGTTTATTAGTTTACTCTTTTTTTCAGACAAGTGTTAAGAAGTCACATTTAGAATACAGTGAAAAATGTTGATTTTAATATTATTTCTACCTATAGCTCTTAGAAATTTCGTTTATATTTTGCGTTTAATGCTATTGACGCACTAGTTAACATGGGCAGAAATTTATCTTGATTTGAATCCAAAGATATTTCAATAAATATTGCGGCAAATGATTCTCAATGATTGATTGGGTAAGAATGTATAGATATATAAAAATCGAATACCGTCATTTTGATTGCATAGTGGTTATAGTGTTAAGAAAATGTATACATGCACACTCAGCATTGGAACTGGAATGTTAGTGGTCACAAACGAACCCAGTCCTAAAAATATCTGAGATCTCGTAGTAAATGTCTAAGCTAGAATTCCTCTAGCTGCACCAGTACAATAATGGAATTATTTAAAATAAATTTTAAATATTATCAATAAGTACTTTTTAGTTAAATGGATATAATTCCATTTAGCGTCTAACAAAATTTAGAAATTCCAAATAAGTCAACTATATGGAGTCAAACTAATGTCTTATTAGGTTCTTATATAGGACTATCCATAATTCGCTTTCTGGTTTTGTGTTCTTTGGGAAGGGGGAGGCCAGTAGAATTCAAAAAATGATTTTTACCCCTCTTTTTCAGTTTTCCTATAGAGTTTCAGGTCAGCATCTTTGATGAATGCCTGAATTGGCACAAATGGTTGAATAATACCTATCCTCAACACTTTTCTCTGAACTTGTCAATTCTGTTAAATAGAGATCCAGTCGCACCTCCCCAGACAGTACAACACTTAATGAACACAAATAGAGCGAGTGCCTTGTAAAGAATGTTCATTTCAACATCTGTGAATGCCAGCCAAGTTTTCTGAATATTTTCTGATAATTTTGGATGGAACCAATTAGTTGCTTATGTATATTTTTGCTTTAACCAGTTTTCCATTTCTCGAAAGTTTTCTTTTTAATCACAGAAAAATCTTGAGTGTTTGAGAATTGCAGAAATGATCTCCTTTGCGAAATAGTTGCATCCCAGAGGAAAATGTTGTATAAAATGTAATCTATGCTTTGATTAAGAATAGAAATTCCTTGTTGAAATCTTCACAGCAATATACATCAGTGAAGTTGATCTGTGCAAAACGACAAACAAAAAGCTGACAAGGATTAAATAATGGTACCTCATCAACACTTTATTTTCATACATTGGCTAGTCATTAATCTAAGTGTGTAGAGCAGGCATTTCTGTAATTTCAATTAGAGGATAATCGTCCTTTTTCCACTCAAAAGCAGCCAGTTATTTTGCAAGTCGAATAATCAGAAACTCAAACCTGTTATATGTTTTAGGTCATTTTAATAATTTCTGGAAGATTCCTAATGTTGACGCAGTTGTTGCAAAGTACTAGAATGCTATGTCTTAATTGTAAGAGTACCTTTAAAATCCTATCTCTAAAACTAGTGCATGATTCTGACAAGTTTGCATACAGCTGCATGAAAAGCATACAAATGTTAGTATCACTGCATTCATTTCTTTGAGTGTTTGTATTAAATATACTAGTCATTTAATTAAATTTATATTTAAATTAAAAAAAATTGAAGCTGTGTATTAAAATACGATATGCATTCCCACTGAAATAACTTTAACTATTATCATTTGATATAAACCCATTTTTTCATTGTACTCGTTCTGCTTTGTGTAATAGAAAATTTTTGGTTATTTTATTGAATTTTGTCATCGTTTTGAAAACCTTATTTATATTGAAATATATGTAAGGTGTTTTGAACATTTTCAATAGCATTGAGAATGTCGTTTTATTTTTGCATCCCTAGCAAATAAATTTGTAAAATTTGGCAAAAAATTGCTAAATTATTGCCAAATATATGGCAAATTTTCGAAATTTTATGCAAACTTTCCAAATAATTTGGAAACTTTCAAAGAATTTGCCAAACTTTCCAAATATTGCGCAAAGTGAATTTTTAAGAATTTATGAAATATTTTAAACAATTACACTCTTACATTTATGAAAAGCATAAATTTTCATCACTTTTAGTTATTTATAACAGCAGTTGATTAACCTGTCTTCATAGTATACATTAAAGAATATACAGAAGACGTAGAGACCCCCAAGACGGACTAATCATGGTCTGAACTAAAGCAATCAACTGCCAACCAATAGCATAATGCATTGAAATGTCAGTAAAATCAAAATTTCTAACTAATGCATCATTGAAAATATACCATTTAAGCTTGTTTATATTCCATAACAATTTGCTCATAATTTTTGCAATTATGAATTATTATTTAAACATTTATAAGTATGTTACATTTAAAAATTATTTCTGGTATGAACATAAAATAGTATAACACTAGTCCAGAACTAGGAGCAATTGAGCATTGAAATTTTCATTATGTTGGCTCATTATATAAGCTTTAAATTAATGAATGTACAAATTGTACAAATTTTTAAAATTAGCAAAAATTTGGCAAATATTTGCAAAATATTTGGAATATTTCCATTTTAAAAAATTATGAATTTTTATCCAAATATTTGGCAAATATTTGTTAAATTTTCCAAACGTATTTACTAGGGATTTCTATAATATTCTATTTCATAAAATGATTTATATTTCCATGCCCATAATCTGGAAAGAGACGGGAATGGAAGTTTTCATGTGCAACTTTATCTATATTAGTGATATAGACTTTTTTTCGAAATAGAACAGGCAGATCTTAATCACTGCATAAATTTAGCTTAATTCTTTGAAATCAAACATTGACGTAAGCAATTACTTCTTTCCCAACGTTCTTGCTTCATATGTCGTAGACCTGAATAATGGCAAGCATTCAGATGGAGTATGTGGAAGCAATAAGTGTTGTGAAATGCTGAAGATATTGTGTGCAAATGAAGATTTTTCACTGAACATTAACTATGATTTTGACAAAGGTCATTTTTATATTGAACGATGTGATGGTTTAGTGCAAGTACAGTATTCAGGTAATTCTCTTTGACGATTTCATTATTAAAATGTATTGCCAAGGAAATTTGTTCAAACATATAATATTTTCAAATCAAGCATTTTATTTGCTACCAGAACCAGATTGGAATTAAATATTTTATCAGATCAATAAAATATATCAGCAAAAATCTTGCGTAAATTTGATTAGAAGCCTCAAATATAATTAAAAAATATATATATATATATATATATATATATATCCATATACGAAGAGAAAGAGTGATTGATCATATCAACAGTGAAAAGCAACATACATTATAAGTTCACGCCTAACTAGCATACCTAATATATGAATGTATGGTGTAACCTTGTTATTAATTCCCGGCATAACTACACTGCTATCAAGATAAGTAATTTTTGCTAATTCAAACACAGTCCAGCTTGAGACGCTTGAATCCTCCACAAATGTACATATTTGTTCATATGTGTCAATGAATAGCTGCCATGATTTCGAAACAATCTTTTTATGTTCACTTGTTCCACAAACAAAATCAGCCACATCAATAGAATACAAAATTTTAAGTCTTTCTAATGCGATAATAGAGGACAACTCAATTTGTGGCTTTGGCTTTTCACTGTCTACATAGACATTGAATGATATTCCCAACGACTGAACACATTCAACAAATGTTGTAACATGTACAGGGGAGTAGCCAGCAATCTTGGCTTTACAATCCAAGTTGTAAAGATATTCGACCAGAGGCTTCAACAACCGGTCAGATATTCTAAATNTATATATATATATATATTTGTGCGCCATATTTAACAATTCTTAAACATAATATATACATTGTGATTTTTGAATAAATGCAGCTAAAATTTTTAACTAGATTTAGCAAGAAAACTGCAAGTTTTTGTACTTCTAATGCTTTATATTAATAAATTTGTTGTATTACCCATATTTTGTTTAACATCTGAACAAATATAAGGAGTAAAGATAGTTAAACATTGCAAAACTTCTTTTAGATTTATATGTCTATCAAGAGTAATAAGGATTGAGCATTGAATACAAATATTTGTATATTTACTAACAATATAATTTGGATACATTTATTGGATACTTAGTACAAGAATTCTAAGTGTTGAATGAACTTAAATTTGCCAACACAAAATTGACAAACTATTATTAATTGTTTTTTTCTAATAATTATTTTAAAAATAATTATATAGAAAATCAATGTATATCCGATTTTTTTGAAGTTATTGTAGCTTCTAACAACTAGCTTATGCTTTTATTGCATTATTCATATTCAGCACCAGGCTACATTTAATTGCTGTAAGTAACATTTATCTGTTTAAAATAGAAAGATTAATGAAAATGTGGATACATTTTGCAGAATTTTCTTTAATATATTTTGCATGCTTCCATGTATTAGGATTTAATATAAATATATTTTTTGATCATGAACGTTTATTGTATATATACTTTCTAAGAACTTGTCTTTTACAATACATATATTGCGCCTCATTTACTGATAATTTGATTCCTTATGATAACCTATGTCTGATTATAATGGAAGTTAACATATTTTTTATAACCATTGTTTTCCCCTTTGCAGAACTTCTGTCATTTTTCTTATGAACTTGACTCAAAAATGAACATGGAACTGATAGAACACAGCTTAAATGGGCCTGGTTTGAGCTAAGACATTGAATAACACAGGCCTTCAAATGAGTCGAAATTTTAAAAATGTTCGTACTACTACACCATAGTGTACAGAAATTAATTCAAATGCAGTAAATGCAAGTAAATTTAATTAAATTGTTGAAAAATAAAATCTAGATTTTGAATTTTTTCAGGATTATTTTAGGCTCCTTTTCAAATCTAAATTTTTTAATTTCGTGGTGTCGTTTAAATTCTGATTTTTTCCACACCCAACTTTAGTATATCTACTCAAAAAAAATAAAAAATTAACAAGGATCATAAAAGCACATAAAAATGGGAATCCCTTATTACAAAAAATATACGCCAATCTCAATAATGCTCCCTTCTAGTAAATTGTTTGAAAAATAATTTTGAAGAAATTCATGATCATGTTAGTGAATGCAAATGAAAGTATAATATAGTATGATATAAAGTATAATGTAATATTTTTTTATCATGTATAATGGGAAAATATTTTAGGTTTTTTGAGAATTAAACATATGAAATAGAGTGCAGACATTATTCTGCAATATATTGTGGACATTTTTTACACTACTTAAATGTGGTTTGTATCAGATGAATGTAATTCACTCATTGTTTAATCATTGTCGTTTTATGTGTTATAATAGTTTTTTTGCCTGCACAGTGAACTATACTAACTCAATTTTTCAAACATATTTGAGTAAAATATAATTAAAGTGCATACTTTAGGTTCAGTTCATGAACAAGATCGGGTTTGGGGAATATCTGATGCATCGTTTGGAATTGCACTTGATGAGGGTGCGTGGAAAATAAGATATCTGCACCTGGCTTTCAAACAAGAATAATAGTGTGAAATGTAGTATGATGCTTGTGGAATAGGGTGATTGTTGTGCCCCTTTATTTCAAAATGGATGCTAGATTTCTGGCTCCTCAGTTTTCAGTACGGGAATTTTCCAACATTTTCAATATTGGAAACGAATGCATAGTAAAAAATTGCTTGGTAACTTTGTTTTACTGTTTATCGCGCGTCTTAATGAATTAAATTTCTATGACTGATAGATACTACACAATTAATTTCTTCTAAATTGCCAACATTGAAGTAATTAATTCTGATTCCGTCTTAGTAAAATCAATTAAAATATATTCTGAATTACTTTTTGTCACCATCCAAAAAATAAATTGCAATTAACTAATTATTGATATTTAAAATTATAATTAGATTTTACACTTCATTCAAATATTTACTTAAAGGCAATCTTAATGCTTCAATGAGATAAATAAATAAATAAATAAATATATGGATGCCTTTAAGGCAGGTTTCCTGAACAACGCTTTATTATGTATTATATATTTGCTTCTTTTCTTTGAAGTTGAAAGCAAACATACTTTACTTATACTAAAAGCTTTTTATTTACAGAACTATTGCCATGTAGTAGCATTTCATGGTGAGTAGTATAAATATTATATTTACTGATCTATTTCTGACACCAACATTCATACATAGAAAAAGATTTTTGCTCCAATAAAGAATTGCATACAAAATCTAAAAAAATTCCAACTTAAATTTTATAATCTGCAATAGGCCGGTTGTTTTTGAAATTAAAGAGCACACCCTCATTATATTGTGTAGTGTATTTTAAAATTTACTGTAAATTTTGTGATTAGTATTTACTGCTGCCCCAAAATTGTAATATTTGTTTTAAAGAATATAGTATTGAGCATAATTATATTTGAAATATAGTATTTATACATATAATTAATATTAAGATGATGTTCTAAGAAATGTGTATGATTTGGCAATGGAATTTTTGATATAAATAGATTTTATCTGCATTTTTTTCGGTATGGAATTATATTAGCTTAGGCTTTATGCAGTGTTTTGCAGATTAAAAATATCAAAATTAACAATACATTTCAAAAAAATGCCAAATATGTAATATTAGACACACATTTGCTTTCAATATGTTCAATTGTATTGAATATATTCAAGTTGAAAATAAACGTGAATGTCATTCAATTTTAGAATATCATTAATTATATTACTACATATCAATAAGATTTTAGTTTTAATGCTAAATTAGATATAAAATATTTTTCAGAAACAATATGATGATCACTGCAGAAAGTACTAACAGGAATTTTCCCAATGTGTTGCACGATTCTAATAAAAAAAGGAAAAGAAGTTTAATGATGGCTATACCATGTTCGATTAGTGACAGGCAGTTATTTTGCCAACCAATGATAACTATGGGAATTTTATCAAGAGAACCAAAATCAAAGTCAGTGGAGCAAAAATTTGCTGAAGACTTTTTAGAATGGTTTGCCAATGTAAGTTCATTTAGTTTTGAATTTAATTAATACAATATTTATTTTATTTCATTGTGTCATGCTAAATATATGTGTAAGTCAATATCAACATGTTATAATAGAATTACAACATCACAATAAATTTTGAAATGTATATATCTATGTAATAGTGTTTGCAATATGCGTATATGATAAGCAACAAATTGTTACTGTTTCCATTAAATATTTTCATTGATAGGTTATTCACCTCTGAATATTTTGTTCAAAGCTAAGGTTTAGTACGTTTTATCACACAAATATTATTGTGCAACAGAATGCAAATGTAAAGCATTCTTGTTACCCTCAACCTAAGGTAGAAAGATGCAAACAGAACAGCACATATTCCGACCAAAAATTAAGCAGTGCAAAAAGGCAATTAGATTAGAGTTATTTTTATATGTAAAATTTTATTAATCATCAAGCAATGTAAAAAGATATGGCAAAAATTGTTGAACTTATAATCAATCACTTGAGTTATGGACGAAGTAAGCTTAAACATAAATTTATATTTGTAATCGATAGTCTGCTTATTAAAAGTTGTTTAAAAATAAACTGTAAGGGATTTTAGTATTTTCTAGTATACCAGAAAATTGTTGTAGTGGAAACTAAGTTGTAATAAAAATTTAGTATCAATAAACTTTCAGTAGTTTAGTCATTCTTGTAATTTTAGACAGTCATCTTAATTTATCAGATATATTATTGCAAATAATTAGATAAATTTCTATGTGGCAATGGGGGTGGTGACTTTACTGATGATTTTGGATGGTGCATATTAAGATCATTTATGGAATTCTAATAAATTAATGAACTTAGTGATTGCTATTAAACACTGGATAACTTAATTAATGATGAGAGATCAGTTAATTTTTGTCCGAATATGGAGTCATTCCTGTTAGCCTCACTTAGGGTAGAAAGGTGCAAATGGAAAGGCCCCTATTGTGACCAAACTAGAATTGTGTAAGATAGTATTTAGTTGTATTTTATTTGTACAAAATTTATTATTGATCAGGAATTATAAATACAGGTCCAAAAAAGATATAGCAAAAAGTAGTTCAGCTAAAAGTCAATGGCTTGGCATTTGGATGATATCAACCCAAACAGAAATTTAAATTTAACATTAATCGTCCTATTAAAAGAAATTTTGTTAAAAAACATGTAAGTGAATTTAGTTTCTATGGTATACCAAATGTTGTTTTAATGAAATATTAAATTGTAACAAAGGTCATTACTAAAATTTTTTTGAAAAGTTTAGTCAGTATTTATTTCTACTTAATTATCTGGATATAGGCATGAAATGATTTAGCTAAATTTCTCCATATCACTGGTGGTGAAGTTGCTGATGGAAGTTGATAGTGCCTAATTAGATAGATGGATACGTTTATTATGTTATCTAGCTAATTTACTAATGTGAAACTGCCGTTTAAATTAAAGCTCTGAATAGATGCTAACAACAAAAGTAGATGTATGATTATTCAAACCTTGCTTAAAAAACGGGAGCTAACAATTATTAACTACATTTTTAATTATTTGAATGATTATTACTCTGATGCCCATTCAGTTTGAGGAAAGAAGCTGTCTTTACCAATGATATTATCAAAGAATGTTAAGCTAAAGTCAATTGGTAATATATTTTCCATTCATTTACATAATCACAAACAAATAAATTCGAAGAGTAATAAGAATGAGTTCTTTGTAATGCGCCACACAAGTTAACCACAGACCTTCCATTGTGAGTTGCATGAGAGTGATTCATCTGCTAACAAGACACTGGGTCAGCATAAGCCATTTAAATCAGCTGCACTTGAGGAACCTAAATGCAAATGTGTTAGTCACTGTCTTCATTGCTTGTGGATACATTATATATTCAGTAACAGCTTAGGGGGTCACGTAAAGGATTGATGAAACAGGTATTATCAATGGTATTCAATTATAATCAAAATAGGACGTCTATCATTGAGATACCGGATTTCACAATACAAATAATTAATTATTTATTAATCAGATGTCTGCCTGCTTGATGAAACAAATTTGTATCACTGGTGATCAATGAAGAAGATATGAAAATATATCAACTGTGTATGTTAAATAATTTTTAAATTATTAAACAAGAAGAAAGTGGTTAAGATTCAAAAGCAATTTATTGCTACAAGAAAAAGAAACAAAAACTATAAACTACAAAACTACAAAATGCTATTTACAATTATAATGAATATATATAATATTAAAATGTGTGTGTGTGTGTTGTGTGTGTGCATTTTATACAAAATTTTCAAATGAATGTAGAGTATTATTGTCATTAAGTAGGCATTGTCTATTAAAGAGGAATGTTTGCAATTTCTTTCTTAATTTCTTGTAATTTTTTTCAAATTTAATTTCTCTACTTAAGTTATTCCATAATTTAGTTGCTGTGTGGTGAAAACTAGTAAAATATTTATCCACGCATAAAAATGTTTGAGACCGTTCATTTAATTTAATATACTGTTTTAAAAACGAAATTGCGGTTTGACCAAATTTGAATTTAAATAATATTGATAACATATGAAATTGAATTTGATAATAAGGAGATAGTATTTTGTATTTTAATCGGTAATCGGATGCATTGTAGTGTTTTTGTGCAATATTGAGTATTTTAGGGGACAATTAAAAGTTTTAGACAAGAGGATGCGATTTTTTGAATTAATATTTGTAAAGAGGAATGAGCAATATTGAAAGTGTGAAAGGCAGAGTGCATTTCTTAATTGTTTGTGGTACGTATTTGAAATATTTCTGAGATGATAAAGATACCTAACTCCAGAAGCCATTTTTTTAAATTTTAGCCATGAAGAATTGTTAGAAGTTTAAATCACTGTCAATTTCAAAACCTAAATAGTTAATAGATTCGCTTTGCTTTATTGGTACAATATTTAATTTATGTTTTATGTTTTTTGTGAGATTTTTGTTTGTCTTAGGGGAGAATATTATAAATTGTGTTTTTTCAATATTTACTTTCTATTGATTATTTGAGAAATACTTTGTTAAATTTTCAATTGGAGATATTTAGTTGCATCAAAGGCATTTCTATCAGTACTTATAAGACATCTATCATCTGCATATTGATAAATTTTACTGTTTTTTTACATGTTGAGTTATGTCATTAACATAGATTACAAATAGAATAGGTCCGAGAACATTTTTTAGGGTTAAATTAAATTTTATTTGTTCTGATATTGATAAAATTGCAACTTGAGTGCTATAACCATTACGAAAACCAAATTGTTTTTTTGAAAGAATATTTTGAGATATCAAATATGCATTTATTTGATTATTTAATAATTTTTCAAATAGTTTACTAAAGGGATGGCCATTGCAGATGGGCCTATAATTTTGTGCATTTAGAGGATAGCCTTTTTATATATAGGGCTTATGTCTGATTTCTTAAATATATCAGGGAATTCATTATCAATAATACATTGGTTAAATGTGAATAGAATATGTTCACTAAAGATATGGAAATGACGTTTAATAATAAAGAATGGAAGATTATAGGATGACGTTGATTTATATGTGTATAAAGTTTTTAATGTGGTTTCTAGTTCATTTGCATTTATGAGTGTAAAAGAAAAGTATGTTTTTCTTGGAAATTTATTAATATTTGTATTTCTGTTATATTAGGGAAAATTGAAATTGCAAAGTTCCTTAAATGTTGTATTTAGGTGGTCTGTTATTCTTGTTTTTTCTGTTGTAGTTTGGTTATCAATACTAAATTCATTAATACGAGTTGAAATTCATTTACTTTTTCCCAAAATTTTATGAATATATCGCCATTTTTTGATTGTATTATTTATTTTTTGAAGAATTGTTTTTCTTTTAAGGCAGATTTTTTATTTCTTAATTGTTTAATAGTCATCTTTGATTTTTCGTAATTAGTCCAATTAGTTGTTATCAGTTCTGTTTGAGCGAGATCAAACAATCTTCTTTTAATACTTACTAGTTCATATATGTCACTATCATCAGCATTTGATAAAGCAAACTTGCATGCTTTTAATTTTACTTAATTGCTTTATTAACTGCATTGCAAAACTCTTTTGAAATTTAATTAATCATGCAAGATCCAGATTTGAATGTGTATATATAGTTAAACGATATGTTTTTCAAAAGTGTTTCCATTATTTTCTCTGAATAATTTAGATAATCTCTTGCATAAATTATTTTAATTTATTGACTTTGGTAGTTATATTACTTATATATGTGCAAAGAGCAATGATTCAAACATGAAGGATTTAAAAACTAAGTTGGAATTTGTTAGGAAGTAATCAATTAAATTGTTATGTCATGTAGAACAGTCAGTATTTACAAAATGAAAATCATATGTTGTGCAAAATTCTTTTAACGATTTTTTTTCAAAATTATTAAAATAATTTATATTAAATATATTTATATAATAGTAAAGATCACTTATTTCAGATATTTCATTTGCCTTAAATTTTAAATTGTCAATATGATGATTCTTATTGGGATTGTATGTGATTTAATCAGTTCTTTATGGCATTTATTTTCAAATGATATAATTTCTATCCAGAGTGATTTAAATTTATCGTGTTTTAATTCATATTCTAATTTATGTACTGGTTTTAAATATTTGGGAGCTAGAATCATAAGCCCGCCATCTTTACCTAATCAGTTTTTTATGAAAATGTCATAATAATGTCGGTCAGGATTAAACAAATTGGGAATTTAGTAATTTGGTATTTAAGAATATTGCGTTTTGTCCTATCTTATTTATTAAGCTTAAAAAATCATTTCTGTTTGAATTGAGACTTCTAGCATTGAGATAAACAAATTTATAGTTATTACAGCCGTTTTTTAGTTTATTTTCTATTTCCAATTCTTCTAGAATTGGTCCTGGGTTGAGTTTAATATCTCCTGAAAGAAGTAACCTTATGGAATAAAAATAGATATTGAGGTGATTACGAAGAAGGATACTGAATTTAACTGTATATGAATAATATGTTAAATGGGGACATTTTGAAGCATTTGGATGTGGATTTATATAATATAGAGGTACATTTTGAAACATTACATGGATAACTAAATAATATATAATAAATTTACCTCTTTTCTGTACATGTTCATGATAATTCAGATGAAGGAGGCGTCGGAAGAAGAGTTTGATGATTTGAAGAATTGGCAATTTTTAGATAGGTGACATTTAGGATTTGAAATGAAGAGTGAGAAATTAGGTGAAGTTGGAAGATCCTTTAAGATGAAAGTGATATGAGCAATTCCTTGGCGAGATAAGTGGATTCCATCACGGGTGAAGAGGTTGGAGTTGATACTTCGTGGTGAATTCAAAAAACTTTTAAAATGCTTAAATAACATTGAATTTATTGTAGAGAGACGTGATAAGGTTTCATTAAATCTAGTGATGACATGATTCTTCTGTAGAGCAGAATGTTTACAGACTGGAGTAATTTCTAGGAAATAGATGAACCACGGGACTAGTGGCAGAGGCTGATGTAGAACTGAGAGAGTTTTGAAAAGGAGTAGGAGAGCTTCAGTGGCATTTTCTTTATTAAGACGAGAGAAGAGTTGATTAAGCAAAGACGTTTGAAATGATTGGTTCATAGAGTGAAAGTGAGACCTGACCGTCTCTGGTGAGATCTGACATAATTGTTAATATCCAATTTATTTATTGTTCATTGATAGTGTGATGGAAACATACAATTAAACTCTGTTAACACTAAGATATGTTTCTCTGCACAACACACTGCGTTAAAACACCAAATTTTATGCTGAGAGATGAATTAGAGTCATTCATCTGCAATCACTCACATAGGCTTATTGATTTGCTGTTTCACTCAGCAACACTTTTGAAATCTAAATAAAATTCTCTTAGTCACTTGTATTACTTCTGAATACATTAAAGGTATATTCAGTAATAAATAAATAAATAAAT
>CABFPE010001186.1:41963-70819 GCA_900660155.1 Hofstenia miamia | reverse complement strand
ATAGAAGCATGGAGGCCAGACATAGCAATAGTAGATGAAGAAAAAAGATTAGGAACAGTGATAGACATGGCAGTACTAAATGACAGAAATGTAGAAGGCATGGAGAAAGAGAAGATAGACTAATACAGGGATTTGGCAGAGGAAATAGAAAGGCTGCGGAAGTTAAAGTAGTAGGAGCACTAGGAGCAGCGAGTAAGAAGCATAAGAGATACTTGGAGGAGTTAAGGCAGCATTGTTAGGAACAGCAAGAGTCCTGAGGAAAGCTCTCAGACTCCCTGAGTACTGGTGAGTTGCCCGAGCTGAGAGAGATACGAACTTGAAGTTGTGAGAAGTATGAATAATAATTTTTATAATAATAATTACAATAATATTTTATATTTCTTAAAATCCTCTGTTCATAAAATCAGTGTACAAATTTAGTTTAAAATACTTAAAAAAATTAAAATAGAATTTTCTGCTCTTGGAATTAATCTATGTTGTTGGATTGATTGCAGTCTTTGGTAACATAAATAGATGATATTTGTGGTTTCAGATTCATTTTTACATTTCCTTAATTCATTGCATTGGTCAATACAAATATTAGTAAAAGAGTACTTCAAATTTTTCTTCTTAAAAATATGCTTTCATTTAGAACAAATTCAAAAGTGCATTTTGTTGGTATTTTTTTGTCTTCAATTTAAAAAATATTCTTAGAACTATTAGTTTTTGCAAGCATTCCAATGAAAAGCAATAATTGTCGCCTCTGATTGTAACTTGCTTTCTTTTTTCATAGATGGCATTGCTGCTCTAAATGAAAATTCTCTAATTGAGAGGTTTTTATGATGATGTTGACTATAAATATTCTCTCTTAGACCCATTAATAATCTCATGCACAAGCAATGAATAGGAGGCTACATTTGGAAGTTATGGATTGAATTATCTAAATTTTGATTGCAAGGCATGAGCAATAGCATATTCAGGTTATGCTATTAATTTTGCTCAAGTTTTTTAGAAATTTCCTTTATGTCTTCTGCTATACTTTAAATGACTTCAACAAAATATTTATAAATTTATATATTTGGAACAACAGTCACTCATTACATAGAATTGTTTACTAAAAATTTTATGAAAAACATTATTTTTAATTACATATTTTATATAATGAACTTTTCAATAGAAAATAAAAGCATCATCATCCAACTGTATACAACATTTCTGTTTTTCTATGTGATTTATTTCATACATTACTATAGATGCTTAGTGCTTTTTGCAAAGCTGTACACATTACTGCTAATCACTGTATTGCACTATTCATTTACTTTTTGTAATTTCCTTTTGAAAGATACACAACATCCAACTTCAAACTAAATTGTAAAGATGATAACACTGTGTGTGCACTTGTCATATAGCAAGCAAATTTCAATCCATTTTAGATCAAATTTTGGTGCTGATTACGAATCTAACAATATTTTTTGAATTTATTGAAACATTTCATGACAAATTTAAAAATATTGATTTCCTGATTACCTTTACCCTTATCAGTGATTTACCTTATTATAATAAGGTATTAAAAAAATAAAATAATTATTTTATTATTTTATTTTATTATATTATTACGAAAAAAATTATTTTATTATTTTACTACGAAAAAATAAAAAAGTATCAGGAAAAATTTATACAACATTCATCCATATAAAGTCCAGCATCATACTTTTTACAGATTTTCCCGCATAGCGAAATTCAAAGTCTTTGAACATTTGATGCATTCGCTCGCCATGCTGATCGCTAATAGAACATTGCATACCAAGCAATTCAGGTAAATGTATGTCCAAGTAAT
This sequence comes from Hofstenia miamia, assembly GCA_900660155.1. Classification (NCBI taxonomy): domain Eukaryota; kingdom Metazoa; phylum Xenacoelomorpha; order Acoela; family Hofsteniidae; genus Hofstenia; species Hofstenia miamia. The sequence continues at coordinate 69,003 of CABFPE010001186.1, read as the reverse complement.
GCATTTTCGGAGAATAATTAATATCAAGTCTCCTGAAACATTCAATCATAGTGTTGACAAATGATCTTTTTTCAGTCACGGGTAAGTTGGTGGGCACGAGGACAGTTGAAAGTACATTTAGAATAGCATCGAAGCACATTCTTTCTTCTTGATTCAAAGTTGATAAAAACATTTCACTTTTGCAAATTTTATCAATTTGAGGTCCATTTAGTATGCCTGCTGCGACTTTCATGTCTGACAATCTTGGAAATAAGTTGTGAACAGCGCGTTTAGCATCTTCATTTTTGATTCCCTTTAAAAATTGTTTAAAAACACCCAACTTTAAGTGCAATGTAGGCAAAACAACATGCTCAGTGTTGATGAGAGCTTCGTTTTCAACATTAAATTTTCCGATCTCGTTACACGAGCGCCTTTCCCATTCAACTTGAGTGTATTTTGTTTTGCTTTGAGCGTGAAAAATACAATATATACATGGGTGACGAATATTACCTGAGCTGTTTAGACCACATAAAATTTGTAACATTTTAAAATTTCACCAATTTTCTATTGTTCTTTGTGATATTTAATATCATCCATCACAGAGGAAACAGTGGCATAAGTTTCTTTACAATTAGTCATTATTGCTACAGGAATAGTAGCCAACGAACCATTTGACTTTATAAGTGCAACTTTGAGTCCTGAAGTACAACTGTCAAGAAATAAAACAAAGTCTGACGCAATGTAAGACCACAAATACTTTGAATGAGAGACGGTATGTTTTTGCAATAAGAATATTTCTCAGTATCAATAAAATATTTATCCAAGTATTTACCTCGAATTCGAGTAGCACGATAAGTTACTTCCATTCCAAGCACACCAATTTCCTGAAATATTTTTCTTAGCTCTTCAGCTTGGTTTACACCTAAATGTAATCGCCTCACATAAGAATCCAATTTATTCTTATCCACCTTAATTGCAGAACAGGTCCTAGGCTGCTCTGCATCACCATCAGATTCACTTGTATCGGATTCGCTTTCATTATCCCTTTCATCAGACAGAACATGAGTTTTCGGTATTGGCANATGTGGAATTGGCGCTCGGCTTGAATTAATGTCGGGATAAACACCACTTGTTTTACCACTACCAACAGACGCCATGCAGAAGAAGCAATCATTTAGGTGATTGCTCTGCTCTCTCCATACACGTGGAATAGCGAAGGGCATACTTTTATGCGAACCATTGAACCAACTTAACAAAGCCAATGTAGAAGTTTGACAAGCAAAATTAGGAGCACAATTTTTCCCGAAGTCTTGCAATAAATTCAAACCAAAGTAGGAATCGTAGGCAGCTGCAAGTTTAGGGTTTGATGTCAATAAATACTTTCTTGATTTCTCACTGATGTAAAATCCACAGATATAACAAAATTTATCTTTATCACGTTTGCACGAACGGAAAGACATTAAGATTCAGAGAAATTAAAATATCAAAGTTTAAAATATGTGCAACAAAAGTCTCGTTTTTGTATAAGTGTACGATCAATATTGCTTTAATTGCAGTTACAGTGAATGAGTCATTAAGATTGACAGCAATGCACAGGAGTGTGAGAAGAAGTAAAACAATAAATTAACTTTTCTCCAATTGAAATGAAGAGAAGGTCAGATGAACTTTCCTGATCAGAAAAGTGTTTTTTTTGCTCGCCTACATCAACAACTGCCTCGTAAAGGATAAGAAATGTTCATTTTGGCATAGGCTAGTTCATTTAAAAAATATTAGGTAGTAATTTAATATCATTTAATTTTATCCCCTTTCTATCATATCAAAAAATTACATTATAAAGTGGGTGTGTATCAAAGTTTGAAGGTACTAAAAATATATTAGGTAGACTAATATCATCAGTTGTTGGAATAAATGAAAATCGCGAATTTACGAAAAAAATATCCCATTAATTCAAAAATAAGGTGCATTTTCGAATTAAGCTCAAAAAATGATATAGAAAACTATAATTTTAGTCTGCTATTCAAAAATTTTTCTCAAATGCACATACAGTGTTATCTATTAAAAAATTGCAAGACATGCAAGTACATTTATGCAAATCTATAATAATTAAATTAAGTCCTTAATTTAGATGTTCAATTTAAGAATGCAAATATATTCATATATACATTCCATGCCTGTGATCTCCTGTTCAATCGCTTGCTCACTTGCAAATTGGATTTTGATCCTTTTGATTTCATTAATTTCTCTAATTCCCGTTGTCACTTTCTCCATTCATTGTCCCAAGAAAAATTCCAGCCTTCACTCGTTTTTCAATCATGCTTGTATGTCTGCTAATCACATTTTCCTCAATCCTTCAACAGCCATTGATGTCTTCTCCTTGCTGCCGAGCTTCATGAAATCATGAAGTATATCTTATTATAAAATGATTAACTAGATGATAAACAGCAATCTACATATTTGAACAAATCTTCCAATTCTTAGATTGTTTCTTCAAGTAAAAATTTTTTACGGCCTTGGCTTAAACATATTTCAAAAGGAGGTTCTAGATGTAAAATATAGATCAGAAGAAAATGAAAGTGGCTCAAAATAGGACTGTGCGGGTACCCGTTTTTACCCGGGCGCGGGTGTCAATTACCCAGTAATGGGTGGGTACGGATATGAAAACCACCTACCGGAATACCCCTAGCTCAAAGTCGATCCATACATTATTCGCTTCACATACTGAGTATTTAATAGGACGCACCTTCCTAAAAAATTTTTTAAAAAAACTCAAGATATAGTTGCATTCAGAAAATTCAATATGGATCTAACTTATTGCTTAATGAACTTCAAATTTTTCAAAATATAATGGCGCTCAAAACCTATACTTTATTGTAATGGCGCCGAATGCTATTAGCAATATTAAGCAAATATTTTTTGAAAGCGCTGTTTCTGTTTGGTATATATGAAATAGATGGAGCAATAATTTATATCCATATTGAATTTGTTAAATACCAACAAATCTTGAGTATTTTTTAATAAAAATTTTTTAGGACTTTGTACTTGTGAAAGATTAGATTGCGTAGTGAATAATGTTTGGTTTGAATTCAAACCCCTTTTATTCGCTTCTAAATTAAATTTTATATATCTAGAATCTGGTTTTCATTGTATTTTAGAAGCAACCTTGTACGATATTTTTTTAAGAACGTTAAACATGAACCATTGCAAGGGAAGGTAATAACAAATATAACACAATTATCCAACATGCAATGTGTTTTCTAAAATAGTATTTATTAAAATAACAGCAACTGTAATTAATGCTTATGTACAAGTCAATATATGTAATTTTTTAAAAAATTATAGAAGAATGTTCCAATTTCAGTGCCTCCAAATTTCAATGAACAAATGGAAATCACTCTGTTTCCTTAAAAAATTACATCGTTTGTGTCGTTTTAGTTGCGTTTGGTGGTTCAAATAACGACGCCGTTTTGGTATTGAACTATCGTCGTTTTGATTGCTTTGTGCTTACTGGGAAATAAATGAAAAAGTTTGTTCTGAATGCAAAATGTAATTTAAAAGAAACTACAAGTGGTCCAAGTTCCATTTGTTTTATTAAGATCATTCCCTAAATATTTTTTCTTAGGGGTATGACATTGCAAAGATGCTGATTGTGCAGCTAATAAGGTTCAGATCAATTTTGTACCACTTTTATTATCAGTTAAATTTTATTTTACAACTAAAAAGTCTTTTTCAAATTTCCTTAACAAAGCCAAGTGTTAATTTTGCTAATACAGGCCGAGAAAAATTTTTACTTCAAGAACCAATCTAGGGGTGAAAAAGTTGCTCAAATATGAAGATTGCTGATTAATCATTAAATAGATAAGAAATTTCCATTAAATACTTAGTATGCTTATAATACAATTAAAATAGTTCAAATTAGTTAGTATTCAGCGTTTATGTAGTAGCTCATTTCGCGAGAGTTTTGAAGCCCTTTTCTCCTAAGCTAATACGCACCAAGTTTCATTCAAATCGAATAAAGACTAAAGCCAAATAATGTAAAGAGCGCTGAAAACAACAAAACCTCAGAATATAAGTTATACAGGGCCATTATAATAGTAAAAACAAGATTAAAAGTAACATTTATGCTTTAAATAACTAGTACAAATCTAGAAATTACAAGTTACATGAATTAACATAATAACAATAAAATATATGTAATATAAATTTGAGTGTGCGTGCACGTGTTTACATGTCTTTCTAGTGCTATACCAAAACTTTCATATGAGTAGTACTTTACTTTTGTTAAGAAAGTATTACTATTGAAGAGGAATGTTTGTAATTTTTTTCCGAAACTTTTTTTCGATATGAATTTCGTGATCTAAGTTATAATAATTATTTAAGCGTAAAATTTTTTGAGAACGTTTATTAAATTCAATGTATTGTTTTATAAACGAAATGGAAGATTGACCAAATTCTAATTAATATAATATGGAAAACATTGACTTTTGAATTTGGTAGTAAGGAGATAGTCGTTTGTATTTTAGTGGATATTCGAATGCATTGTCATGTTTTTGTGCGAAATTGAGTGTTTTTTGGGACCAATTGAAGGCTTTAGACAGAAGAATGCGATAAGTTGAATTTATATTTGTAAAGAGGAATCAACAGTATTGAAAGTGCGATAAGCAGGAATGCATTTATTTCTTGTTTATGATGTGTGTTTACATTCTGGGTTGTGTCATTCACATAGATTGCAAATAGGATGGATAATTAAATGCTCACCAAAAATATGAAAATGCGCTTAATAATAAAGATTGGAATATTATAAGAATTATTTGTGTCTAAGTTTCTTATTATGCTTTCTAATTCACTAGCTTTTGCGAGTCTAAACGAAAGTCATGTTTTTTTTACGTTTATTAATATAAATTTATGAAATTGCCAAGTTCCTTAAATTTTGTGTTTAGGTAATTTATTATTCTGTTTTTTGTGTAGTAATTTGATTATCAATTTTTAATTCGTTAATGTTAGTTGAAATCTCTTTAATTTTTCCCATAATTTTATGATATATCGCCATATTTCGTTTGTTATATTCAGATTATCGAAAAACTTTATTTGTTGTAAAGCCAACTTTTGATTTTCTAATTGTTTAATCATCTTCTTTGATTTTTCGTAGTTAATCAAATAATTGATCGTCGGTTCTGTTTTGTCGCGATTAGTTTTCTTATAATGCTTACTTGTTCATGTACTTTATGGTCATTAGCATTTGATACGAAAATTTGTGAGCCTTTAATCTTAATTTTCGCATTTAATTGATGCTGTTTTGCTTATTGCATTGCAAATTTCTTTTGAAATATAATTTATCATACAAGATACAGATTTTAATATATGTAGTGAAATAATACGTTTTCCAAAGTCTTTCCATTATTTCATTTTAGTAATTCAGATAATTCCTTGTATATAGTATTTAAAAATATTTAGCTTTAGTAGTTATATTACAGATATACATGTAGGTGTAAAAAACATGGTCACTGAATAATTCGAAGATTAAGGATTTAATGCATAAGTCTGAATTTGTGTGAAGTAGTATATTAAGTTATTTTTCAATGTTGGAAAGTCAGTATTTACACAGTGAAAATCGTATGACACACAAAATTCTTTTAACAATTTTTTCAAGGTTATTAAAATAATTTATATTAAGTTCACCAGATATATTTATATAATAATATGGAAAATTTATTTTGGAAATTTCATTTGACTTATAGTTTAAATAGTCAATATGATCATTTTTATTTGGATTTTATGTGATAATAATCAGTTTATGAAATTTATCTTCAAATTATCTAATTTCTAGTCATGGTGCTTCAAATATATAGCTTTTTAATCATATTCAAATTTACGTGCTGGTTTAAACATTTTGGAGCTAATATCATGAGTCTACCACCTCTACTCATGCTTTAACCAAGTTTCATTGGAAAGAATTCAAGAAATTTACAAGCAAGAATTAAAGAACACAAAAATCAATCGACCATCTCCTATCATCTAAAGAACTGTGATATGAAATTTACATATAAAATGCAATTGATAATTTTCAACTAAGCATCATGGAATAAATTTTTATAGAATTAAAAAAACCAAGCTTAAACAGAAAAGATGAATATAAATACAAAATAAATTTACCGAAAATATTATAAAAAAATTAATTTGATGAACATTTTGTAAATTTTAAAGTGTGAAACTTTTTGACAATGGCAGTGGCATGCTGAAACACATTAAATAAATGATGCCTTCCTTTTTAAAACCAAGTTTCTGTAATGTAGAATATTGAGTTTTGACCAATCTTATTTATTAAGTTAAGAAAGCATTTCTGTTAGAATTGAGATTTCTATTATTCAGATAAACATATTATAATTGTTTAGTTTATTTTTTTGTGATTCATCTAGGATTGGTATTGGGTTAAACTCATCGTCTTCTGAGAGAAGTAATCTGATGAAATAAAACTATGTATTAAGGTGATTAAAAATACATGTACTGAATTCTACTGCGTATGCATGATATGTTAAATTCAGTCGTTTTGAAGCTTGTGGATGGGTTTTATATAGTATATAGGTACAATTTGTAGTATAACATAGATAACTATATAATATATTACAAAATTTATTTTTTCTGCACATTTTCCTAAAATTTTCGGATAAAGGAGGCGTCAGGAGAAGAGCTTGGTAATTTTAAGCATTGGCAGCTTTAAGGTAGTTGACATAAAGAATTCAAAATAAAGGACGAGACATTAAGCAAGTTTGGATAAATCCTTTTAAGATTTTAGTGATATGTGCAATTCCTTGAAGAGATACGTGGATTCCATCATAGGTGAACAGAATTGAGTTGATACTGTGTGGCAAATTAAGAAAAGTTTTGAGGACTGGAACAACATTGAATCTCTTGGTAGAAAATTGTGATAAGGTTTCATTGAATCTAATGATGACATGATTTTTTTCGAAGTGAAGAATATTTACAGATAGAAGTTAATATCTGGTTAAATCTGACATTATAATAATAATTATATTTATTCATTCAACCAAGTAATATATTTTCTGTATGTGAAAAATTTCTCTGTCAATCTCAATTTTCAAAGCTTCTTACTTTCTCCTCTTCACATCAATGATAAACTTCTTGCATGGGATGGAATAAATCTTTCTGGTCAAGATAAAGCTCTCCAATCTTATTTCAGACCACGTGAAACCTTCAATTGATCTCATCATATAGCAAATATCTCATATTCCAAAGCTGCAACCACTTCAAGTCATCGTGTTCTTCTTGCTACTACTATATTTTCTATATATTATCATATCTATAAGCACTTTTGCTGAACAGCAGCAGTTCACAATGCACCTCTAATTAACACTACTACTAAATTTAGTAATTATATTATCTATTAATTCTTAAGTTTTACTCTAAAAGTTATTGGAAAATCTAATGTTCAACTTTATTAAATTCAGCACACTTCTTCTCAAACATCCCAATACATTTTTCATCAGATTACTGCTCCCTGGAGTTATTGAACTTAACCCTGGACCAATTCTAGAAGAATTCGCAAATAGAAAAAAAACAGAAATAATTCTTTGACTAAATAAATAAGATAGGTCAAAACAAAATATTCTTAGATACTGAAAATTGGCTACAGCATGACACTGATCCTAATTTGCTTAATCCTGACTGACATAATTGTGGCATTTCCACACAAAACTGATTAGGTAAAGATAGCCAACTCATGATAGCAGTTCTGAAATGTTTGAAACAAGTGCATAAGTTTGAATATGAATCAACCCACAATATACACTCTGTATAATTTAAAAAATAAATGCCATAAACAACTGATTAATATAATATATGATCCAAATAATTCAAATGAAATTATAACAATGACACATTTAAAGGCAAATGAGATTTCTGAGATAAATTACCCTTACTATTCAATGAGTATTTTGGTGACATTAATATAAATTGTTTTAAAAAATTTTGAAAAAAATCATTAAAAGAATTTTGTGCCGCATATAATTTTCATTGTGTAATTATTGGCTGTCTTAAAGGGTTTGAATTATTAATTGGCAATGTCTTTACAAATATATAAGTAATATAACTACTAATGTTAAATATATTAAAATAAATTATGCAAGAGAATACCAAATTACACAAATGAAATAATAGAAGGCTTTTGAAAATCATATCATTAGACTACATATATAATCTAACATTTGGATCTTGTATGATTATAATTATTTTTCAAAAGAAATTTGCAATTCAATTAATAATGTGGCACCAATTAAATGCTGAAAAGTAAAATTAAAAGTGCACAAAGTTGCTTTATTAAATGCTAATGAGTGTGAAATACATGAACAGGTAATAATTAAAGGAATATTAATTAATCTAGTTAAAACAGAACAGAAACCACTAATTGGATTAATTGCNNNAAAAAATCATTAAAAGAATTTTGTGCCGCATATAATTTTCATTGTGTAATTATTGGCTGTCTTAAAGGGTTTGAATTATTAATTGGCAATGTCTTTACAAATATATAAGTAATATAACTACTAATGTTAAATATATTAAAATAAATTATGCAAGAGAATACCAAATTACACAAATGAAATAATAGAAGGCTTTTGAAAATCATATCATTAGACTACATATATAATCTAACATTTGGATCTTGTATGATTATAATTATTTTTCAAAAGAAATTTGCAATTCAATTAATAATGTGGCACCAATTAAATGCTGAAAAGTAAAATTAAAAGTGCACAAAGTTGCTTTATTAAATGCTAATGAGTGTGAAATACATGAACAGGTAATAATTAAAGGAATATTAATTAATCTAGTTAAAACAGAACAGAAACCACTAATTGGATTAATTGCTAAAAATTAAAGTTTTTGATAATTAAAAAAACAAACAAAAAATGGAATTAAGGATTGATAAAAAATTACAACAGAAAATACAAAAATAATAGACATACTAATTACAACATTTAAAAACTTGTCAATTTCATTTTACACATATATAAAATATTAAGGAAATTATTAATAAATCAATAATAGTAAAAACATTTTCTTTTTGAGTCACAAATGCTACTTAATTGGAAATCATAATAAAAAAATTTATTAACTGTCAGGTAAACACTAAACACTGTTTCATATTTTTAGTGGGCATCTCATGTTCACATTTAGTAAATGCATTATTGACAGTGGAAATATTTAAAAAATCAGAAATAAGTACTCTATTTAAAAAAGTGACAATCTAAACACAAAAAGTTATACACATATTTGCATTAGCCAATTTTTTAATAAATGTGTATTTGAAATCTGAAGATATTCACTTGAGCAAAGAACTTGGATATCAATAGTTATATCAGTCAAGATGTAATTTTATCAATATCAGAACAAATGCAGCCCTTCATAAATGTAGTTGTGTTGTTCTTCTTGATTTAAGCAAAGTTCTAGCTCCCAGGTCAGAAACATTTTGAAACTTTCAGATCAAATCTTAATTTCTGGATAAATACAGAGCCATATACAAAAAAATAAAATAACTAAATCACAATTGTTAATTTTAATTATACAAGTACATCTTTATTATAATTATTCATTGTGATATTTGGTGTTATCATTCTATATTTTAATATTCAGTTGTGTGTTCAACATTGAAAGCCTCAATTTTGCTTTCTATGTGATCATCAGTGATTTTATAACACCACCAATTTGTTATGTATTTTATATTAGAAAACAGAGACGTGCACATGTGAGTTGTTACAAAAATGAAAACAATTGTTTTGCAATTATATAGGTTTCTGTCATAGAGAATTATTAAGAAAGTAGTTATTCTAAAATTCAATGTTTTTTCAGAAAACTTTGCTTTTCAGATGCAAGAGTTTTGAACTGTGCTCAGCAGTATATCAAAAAAACAAAATTGCAGTTTTCAATCAAAACTGAAACTGAACTATCAAAAAATATATGAACTGAGTCTTAGTGTCACAAAATTTTATATAATTAGAACCCAACCACTTCTATTTAATACAATTTGTAGTATCAGCTCAATTTAAATTGCAAAGGCAAATGTTTTAGGTATATGGACTTAAATATAATAGCTGCTTGTCTCACCTATTCATATACAGCCATTATTAAGGCATATTAAGAAACTGTTTCATATTGGTCATAAGCATTACTAAACTAATGCAAATGTTCCACAGTTTTTGTTTGGCATTTAAATGTTCACTTTCCAATGATAAAACAAGCAAATTCAATCAAGACTCTGTGTAGTGTACATGATAGCAGAGGTGGTCTTTATTGTTGGCCATATATGGTAAGGCAAAATTTTGTAGCCATCAATATCCATATCTTGAAATTGTATATGCATTATGACCAAACTGCACATTATGTAAACAATGGTGAATAAGGGTAAAATATACTGTGATAAAATCCTATGCATAAATTAAGTCTCTAACCTTACCTTCTGAGTACATTTTCTTAGGAACATACATGCATTCTAAAAGTTAATAAGTTATGGTAGGCTCTTAACTGTAACATAACACTTATTCAAATGTTAAAAGTTTGGTATGTTTGATATTTTTTGCAATTCTGACTCCATAAAAAACAACAAGACCTCTGGCTAACCTGCAACTCTTAAGCAATGATACTAAATAATTATAATTTCCTATCAAAAACCACAAGTTTAGAATAAATATTTGATAGTTTTAATTATTTCTCACATTTTTAGTGTTCAACTGACTTCAAATAATTTGTTTGTTATTCCCTACTATATATATATATATCACAAACCCCTACAACCCTTTTGGTTTGATTTAACTTAAAGTTGCTCTTTGTAATATATATGTTTGAGATAATGTAGCTACTCAGTTCATACTCAACTATCCACACAACTATATCATTTTAGAGGTTTATTACTAAGTGGAATTAAAATACAACTCTCTGATAGTATATGCAGGTGCCTAGGCTTGCATTATTTAACTTATTAATAACAATAAAAATTGACTTGCATGTAACTTTACAATGTAGATGATTGTGTGAAACATTAATTTCCTTCTTTGGACAAATATTGATATGAATCACTCTTTGATAGCATAATAGAATTAATTAACAGAACACATGTTAATTTAGTAGCAGGTTAACAATCAAAAGCATGATCAACATTTTAACAGTAATGCAGTGATGATAATGAACTCAATAAAAACAAGAAATAGCTTCCTACTTCTTATCACTGTGAGTACATTTTGTTGTAATTTAAGTGTAAACATTTACTGCACACTTTCTAATATTGGTTGGTACTTGAAAGAAATACTGAATATTGCATAACAAATACCAAAAATCTCAAAACGGATACTGAGAAAATGTAACTATGGAAACCTTTGTTAGCTTTCAACCAATAGCAATTGCTATGAAATCATATGTTTATGGCATTTAGACACAGAATTAAAAATTGTAATTTTTTTGGGGTTGTGACTGCAGCTTGGTATTCAAATAAAAGGCAACTTTAGAAAATTTAAATTGGATTTCAAAAATTTTTTAACTAACAGTAATTAATTGCCTATTAAAAATAAAAACATTTAAAATAATAATATGATTGTCTCTTTAAACTATGTCCCATATACATCTGTTACAAACTATATATTCAGTATCTGTTTTGAGATATTCAGTATTCGTTTTGAGAAATTCAGTATTCATTTCAAGTACCAACCTCTAATATTTATACCAGTACAAACATTTCACCTGCCATTTTAGTTAGAATTTTATTGAGATTCTTAAAATTAGTTGAATTTTAATCTGAAAATCTTTCTAATGTAAGACAACTAATTCATAATAATACTGTTCTTTAATCACTAAGGTTACTACAGTAAAAACAAATCACTAAAGCATTTGCCAATTAGCTCTGACAGCTTAATGATAGAGAACTTAAAAATATAGCTAAATTGAATGAAATATAAGAAATATTAGGGTCTTATGTTAGTGATATTGCATGCCCCATTGGTTCAAACTAATTTAATTGACAGACCTTCCAGAGTATAGTAAGTGATATGGATTAACTTGTTTCCCAACTTCTGGTTCCAACTTAACATTCTTGAAAATTGTGATTTTTATGTCTGTTGCATAACTACTTCTTTTTCCATTGTCATCTGATCATTATAGTGTATCAGTTGTAATTCTGTAGACTGTGATTATTTGCTTTTTGTTTCTCAAATTGTTAATTTTTCTTGCAAATATTGTGTAGAATCTATCACATAAACAGAAACACTTCATTCCTATCACCATTGTCATTAGCACATCTATGTTGCTCTGTGGTGCCTCTTCTTCTTTCAGGATTATCTCCCTTAATATTTAAACATGCATTTATATATAATAGCTTCAATTTCAAAAACATTTCAATTCCATATATACAGCAACTTTGTTGTTCAGAATTTTTATTTGTTTGCTAATTATTTGAAGGTTTATGTATGATTTATTAGTGGTTACAATTTAATTTTATATCTAAATGTTTAACCTGTCAAATTTCCTCATAAATGGCTTTTCTTTAAGAAATTTGGCATCCATGTACAATTCCAATCAAGCTGATTTCTTGATTAAATTTATCTAGTATTCCTTTTATTAAAATTTTTTTTAATGTTAACAATGTATAGACATTGATAGGCTAAGCAAGCTTTGAGTACTACAGGATTTAATTCAGGATAATTAAGCTTTGCCTTCAAAGTTATTTACTACATGCTTGATAACTTCCTTTGAACTGGTTAATTCACATTTGTTAGTTTCAATAAGTTTTGAACAACCTGTAGATTGCACATTCTGCATATGTCTGATATTTTTTTCATGTTTTCTGTCATTGAAATATTTACTGATATCAGTATAATTGGTTCATTTACATTAAAACCTTTTAAAGAATTTTTTATATAGGACCTTAGAACAAATTTTAAAAATGCATTTGAAAGGAAATATATCACATTTTTCAAACTAGTCCATTTTATAGGCTTTGTGTCATTTCTAAGCAACCTAAACTGCCCATTTTAATGCCTTCTGCTATGCCTGTAAACTTCAATAAATATTGCTGATCATTGAAAGCAACACCAATGCATTTCACTGAAAAGAAAACTCATGGTGAAATTTGTAATAATATACTAACCTACTTTAATTTAGTAATTTAAAATTAACAATTGTTTGAATTTAAAAGTTTTCAATGAACTTTTAAACAACCTCTTTAATTAAAAACTAATGAATTTTAAATTTTTTATTGATACATACATTTAATTCTAAGAAAGCTAAATTTATAGAATTTTATCTTTTTAGTGATTCATATATTAATTATAAGATGTTGAAATTTCAAAATATAATTATGTATATATATATTTAGATTACAGCAAAGTTTTTGTGAGAATCTATTTTTTTTGTTACACATGGTTTTAAATACATCTTTCTTATTATTAAAATATATAAATATATATCTTTACAGAAACAACCTTAAAATTTTTTTAATTAATTCCTTTTACTAAAATAGTTAAGTATTATCTTTTGTTGTCAAATGGTGATAATGATGTTATTTTTTTAATTGTTAGTTAAACTAATTTTATGTTTCATATTTCATAATGCATAATTATTAGAAACACCAACTTTATTTGTTTCTAAACAGTTTTTAATTAAACATTTTTGCATAATTTGAAAGTATTAGACTAATGTGGTCCCATTATGATCCTCATTTTATGTAAATTATGAGAAAAAAAATAATTCTATAATGTAAATAATACATTAAGAATAATTTTTTTCTGCTTTAGAAAGATGTTAAAAAATACAGTGAGACATTCACCAATAAATATAGAGAGGAAATTTTCAATAAATATAGAATGAGATTTTCATATAGAAATAGATTTGCTAAAATAATATGTGAAGAAAAATATAATTGACCTTTCAAAGAAAACTGTATCTCTACTGCTATATAAAATATTTGAAAGCAAAATGCATAATCAAAACAAACAGAGAATTTTTATGAATATATTTGAAAAATATATCCTAATTGATAGTAAGGGAAAGGTTCTATTACATTTGATCTTGATTTAATAGATAATAAAACAAAGATAGAAAGAAATTTTATTATTGAACTAAAAATGTTTTTATGTATCAAACCTTGACTAATGAAATTTTGTACAAGTTTGCAATGTATACAATTTTATGAACTACTGATGAAAAGCTATCTTATGAAACAATTGGTTTTAAAATTATATATTATGTGAAATAGACATCAAGGAACATAGAAAAGCAAAACATTTATAAATGTCAATTTATAAAAAATTAGACCTTCAAAGTAATACAAACAATGAATATGTTTTTCAAATGATATTTGAGAGCAGGCTAGAAATAAAAAACATTTTAAAAAATAGACTAAAGAAGAATTAAAACAGGAATTGTATGAATATGTACAAGACGATCCTATGATAAATACAAAAGTGATAATAAATTGGTTCAAAGGGTAGGCCTCTATTCTTTTGATACATTGCATAGAAAATAAATTTCTTACAGAAAAAATCACCAAAATGTAACATTATTATTTAGGGGAATGACAATCAACTATTCATAATTTCAGAAAATTATTTTAAAATAACACATTAAAAGCTAATTATGGTGCAGCAGATAGCTTTCTGCAATATAAAAAAGTCCTAAAATGGTCAAATATAGATGAGAAAATTATGGAATTAAATCAATTGACTAATCTCAAGCACTTCAAACAACAAAACTATGCAATTGTGTAGCATAATCCAACAATTTAAAGCTGCAAAACAAAAAGAGATTAGTCAGAGAAGATTAAAATCAAATTCAATGATGATTAAAAAATAGTATTAATTGTAAACTAAAATCAATTATGTTTAGAATCATTAATTTTGTATATTGCAACTAAGAAACAACATTTACCAAATGTACTTGTCAAAACCATTTAGCAAAAAGAAAGGGCATAAAATCACTTCCATGATTTTTCAGCCATCTTGGCAGATGATTTGAAATTCAAATTCAACAGGTACATTTAGATTAGAAACTATAAATAGCAGGAAATCAATTAGAGAAACTGTTGAAGTAAATGCTTTGCAAACCTTATCTTTACATTTAATTTGGTTTGCTTATTATTAAATGATGTCAAGCTAAATGGTCAATGCATTAGTAGTGGTGAGGGCACACATTGGGAGTGATTCAAGGGGTCCTTGATCCAAGCCACAAAACTGCATATATGTTGGGGATATGATTAGGAGTTTTTCTCCATTTCACTGACTACTGATTCTCTCATTTACATGTATGCAATAATAAAGCTGTCAAAGAAATGGTTGGATATCCAATGGTGGGTTATTATTTAAATTAATTAAAGCCAGTAATTTTTGGTAATAAGTAATAATTATTAAGCAGCTAGTGACATTGCACAGTTGTGAAGTGAATTAAGTACATGGTACAAATTGAGTTTAAGTCAGTTACAATTTGCATTGAGAACTACCGGGCACACATTGGGAGTGATTCAAGGGGTCCTTGATCCAAGCCACAAAACTGCATATATGTTGGGGATATGATTAGGAGTTTTTCTCCATTTCACTGACTACTGATTCTCTCATTTACATGTATGCAATAATAAAGCTGTCAAAGAAATGGTTGGATATCCAATGGTGGGTTATTATTTAAATTAATTAAAGCCAGTAATTTTTGGTAATAAGTAATAATTATTAAGCAGCTAGTGACATTGCACAGTTGTGAAGTGAATTAAGTACATGGTACAAATTGAGTTTAAGTCAGTTACAATTTGCATTGAGAACTACACTGAGTTAGGATAGGGAACACATAAGAACTTTGTTGAGCTGAGGTTCAAAGCCACCTAGATCAGCTATGGAAACACAAATGAAATGATGCAGGGATCAGAGTCATCCAGAGGCCACAGTTAAACCATTCACGGAGCAGAGCTATGATGGCAGAGTACCTAAATAGTATTCAGTTATTTCAGTTACAAAAAGATAGCAGAAATATATACAATAAATAGCTAACATGAGTACATCCCTACCCACAGTTGACATTAAACAATAGTTTAAAAGAATCATTCAATCTACATCAACACTTGGTAGCAGATGCTACAATCTTCTCTTCTTAGCAGCAGTATGCTTTGGATTATGCTACAATTGTACTTAAACAATGATTTTATAAAATAACATAATTATTTACAAATTTTACAATTTTTACACAATTAAGGAAAAAAGGTAGAAGAAACCTTCAAGACAATGCATTTATAAATTGCTTTGTTATGTCTAATTTATGATAGATGTAGCATGTACAGTGCATTCAAAAGTATATGCAATAAATACAGATAAAGTATATTGTGGCATAAAAACATTCATAAACTTTTTACTTCATGAATTTATTGGGAATGATTAATTTTAATGTTATAATTATGAACGTATTTCAATTAAAAACTCGACGATATGATCAACAGCCAGAACAGTATAAATGCTGAAAATTGCTTTGGAAGAGTTAACCCTATCAGAGTGCAGGAGATCTTGCAAAGTTGTACTTAGTCAAGCATGGTCAGTCAGCTACAAAAATATGCTAAACACTAGAAATGTTAAATGTAGAATCATGGGATGGAATAATAATTTAACTAGAAAACTGATTGACTCTGCAGAAGGTTTTAAGTAGTGTTCATACAAAGACAGCCCTGATTCGAGAACTTAGAATAGCAAAGAATTTATAAATATAACATCAGTAATTCATCCAAGTAAGTATTTACTTTAGGTAAAATCCAAGATGACCAATTTGTATGGCTTCCAGCCAAAGCAAAGTATCCAGAATGAATGAAAGAAAAGTGTGCTTAACCTGAGTGACTGGGGCTACCCTATTTGTCTCACTTTTAATTTCTATCTCACATTGAAAAGTAAAGCATCTCATTTTCATTGTTATCTCTCATCTAACTATTTAATAGTCCATAATTGCCAGACACTCACATTAGCCAAAAGCATAGTATCATCACAGTGTTGTAGTTTATAAGTGCATGTACGTGTTGAACTTGAAATGAGAGGTTTATTATTACCCTATACCTAACTGTATACATAACCTAAATGGTCCACAATTTGGGCTGGATAATTTGAAAGACCTCCAGGAGCTACATGTCATGCTGCACTTGAGAAAGCACTCCCAAATTGGCACCTAACTTAAGCAATTACTTTCATATCAAAAAATAATAAAAGGTAAATACAAGAGTAAAACAGTAGTTGAAGCTAGATAAAATCTATTAACCTTTTTCTACACATTCTCTCAGTTTTATACAAAAATGAGTTCATTACCTGCCTTTGTTTACACTTGAATTGTTAACATAGTTTAATCATGCTAGATAATTCTTGTCCTTTGCAAATTAAATTTGAGCAATACAAATCAGCACCATCAAGAGAACAACAACTAGCAATAGCAAACTAAGATCAAAATTCTAAATGTGACCTCACACTGATGTACATACAAAAATTAAAATAGATGCTTGATAAGATTTCACAAAGTTTTCCCCAAGTGACTCTACATGCCCCCCTTGCTCAAATTAATTTTCAGACAATAGCTGGAGAACAGGCCCAGAGACTATGTTTTGGGTAGCTGTTATCATCTTGACAGCTAGCTTGCCTTCCCATGCTTGGACCTCAGAATACTGTGGCTCCCATGTAACTTGCATCAGCACCTCTCCCTGAGTGACCACCTCATCTTTTAACTGGAGGAACCTGATTTTTAGTCTCTTCTGATATGTTGTTGCATATGATAGTAGTTGCTTTTTGGGTAGCTATGTAGAACAGATGTAATGTTTCCTCTCCAACCTTTGACATCTTCTTTCTTCTCTCTTCAGTCTTCTGTGATCTGATAGTGGAAATGCTGGCTGATGAGTGTCTATTGAGTCACTTAAGTGGGGGGTGTTTACAATTTGTAATTCCTTAAATGGTAATCATTGTTTACAGTTTTTTGTTGGGTGTGTGGCCAGCTCCTCTCACGCATGTGGGGATACATATCTCTCCACATAGGGGCGAGATGTTGAGGGCGTCATCATGGAGGTTCTCTCCTCTCTGAATCGTGGAGCTATGTTTTGCCTGCATGGAATCACATTCTCCTCAGCACCATCATTGCATCCTCTCTTTCTGTCACACGCCTCAATGAGCAGAGATAAGTGTCTCCCTTGCCTAGAAGAGGCTCCTTGATTGTCTCGGCTACTTTCCATCCTCCTTCTCACTTGACGGCAGGATGGTGGAGCTGGCCACTCTCTTTTTCTGCTGTTGGGATACATTCCTAAATGGAGTTATGAGGTTTAAGTCCAAATGTTGGGATCATAAGTGTGATTATCTCTCGCCCTTCTCTGGGGGAGCCTACATAGCTCTGAGTTTTCAGAATTAATATTGTCACAATTGTACTTGGTGTCAACAAATTCATCCTCTGAAAAACTAGTTCAGTCCTCATATTTTTCATATGTATCAACACAGTTATCAACCAATGTAAATTCGCTATTGTCATCTATTATGACATTTTCTATGTCCTTAATTGCTCTTTTGAGCCTCTGAAAGTGTACTGTTTTACCATTATTTAATGTGTAAGTGTTATGGTCAAGCACTTTCTCTATAGTGAATGGGCCTTGCCAATAATTAGCTAACTTGCAGACTTGACTGCTATCTGTGGTTATGCAGGGGAGATAAGTGAAGACTTGATCACCTTGTTTGTGCAGTTCTCCATACATTTTCTTGTTGAACGTCTTTTTCTGCCGTATACTGGATTGATTAGTGTTGTGGCATATGGTTAGGTGGATTTGTTGCATGTCTTGCATTAATTGATTGACATAAAGTTCTGTGCTTTTGTCTGCATAATTTCAGAACATCATGGTTAGAGAAGTGTAGCCTCATGGCCAAACATCACCTTGAAGGGGCTAACCCCCATAGTTGTGTGAACCAATGTATTATAAAAGTACTCTACACATTTGATGACATGTCTCCATTCCTTTCCTGCAGCCTGTGATAGTGCAACTCTGACTAATTTTATGAGAATTCGATTTAATCACTCTACTAGTCCATTTGCTTGGTGGTGATAAGTGGTAGTGAGTTTGTGAATGATCTCCAGCTCTTTCATTAGGGCGCAAAGGAGGTTGCTCTCAAATTGAGGGCTGCAATCAGAGACTAATTTGCGCATGGGTCCATATTTCAACACCCACTCTTTTACGTTCTTTTATGCCACTCTTTCTGCTGTTGTGCTGTTTAGGGGGATCATGTGGGCGTATTTTGTGAAGTGGTGGACCATGATGAGCAGGTATTGGAAGCTGTAATCATCTCTTGATATTTGTTTGAGGTCAACATGTATGAGTTCATTAGGGCTTTCCCCTGCTCAAGGCTTGAGCTTGGCTCTCTGCTGGGAGAAATGACTGGCATTGTGCAGGAGGCATTTTTTTGCATTTATCAATGACGTCTGTGACAGTGGCTTTTATGCTGATAGTAATGTATTGGGAATTGAAAGTCTTCTCAGTTTGAAGTATGCCTAGATATCCCCTCTCATGAATGCGGCAGACAAGATCTCTTCTAAAGTACTTGGGAATTGTGAGTTGGTTATTGTTGCAACTTTTGAAATATAGCAATCCATTTTCATTGGTCTGCCAATTGTAATGGTTGAAGTATAGGTTTACCTCCAGAGAGGTGGGAAAATAGGGATCCGTTTGCCTCTTCCTGATCTCAGCTAGTATCCAGTTGAGATGTTGATGGTACATTATTTCCTCCTCCAAAATTTCTTCTCTTACTAAGATGGCCAGAATGGGTTTCCCATTATGATCCGCATTAATTTCCAGTATTAAATTGTATTCAATGTGTGGAATGAAGGTAAATGGAACTTTCTCCCTGGCAGGCTTCTTGAGGTCTCTCTCATAGCTGGGCAACGCCTTCCAGTAATCAGCGTTCAAATGGAATTGACCTGGGCAGTGCCAAATTGAAAATGAAAAATCGTTTAAGTATTTGATCCATCTGGCTATGATGTTGAACTTATTGCTGCTAAATTTCTTCAACCAAGCAAGTGCGCTGTTATTGGTGTGCACAATGAATCTATGTCCCAGTATGAAATATCGAAATTTTTTCAAGGACTCTACTAAAACCAGCATCTCACACTTTGCAGCCCATAGTTTTTTTCTGATGCTCAGAGCTTCCTGCTGAAGAATTGGACGGAGCTCTTGCCTCTGTTGATTTCTTGACTTAACACTCTGCTGATTGCTACTGCACTGGCATCACAATCTACAATGAAGTCTTTAGTGTAGTCAGGAGTGTTCAGCAAGGGTATTTTCTTGAGCTCAACATTGATACCTTCCAGGGCTTCTTGCTCTCACCAGGTCCATTTGAACTCGGCGGACTTCTTGAGTTGGTTAGAGATCATTTCATCTTTTCTGCTAGGTCAGGAAGGAACATACCATAATAATTTAGAAAACCCATCCATTTTTGCATGATCCGGTGACTTCACAGCATTTCAATTCTTTCTAGGAATTCCTTTGCATTAGTTTTTATTGAAATTTTTCCAGGTTCAACGACCCTGCCCAGAAAGGTCACTTTCTTTTGTGCAAGGGAGCACTTGTTTCTGTTCACCTTTAGACCGGCTTTCTGCAATAGCTCTAATGTACAATTAAGCTTATCTAAGTGTTCTTCAAATGTATGGCTGGCGACTAATATATCATGAATGTAGACTGATATCCCTGGTTCAAGTATGTTAGCTTTATCCTTCAGCACTCTCATTATTTACCACTGAAAAGTAGCAGGCTAATTGCACAATCCAAAGGCCATGTATTTCCATTTGTAAAAGCTGTACAGGGTGATGAAGGCTGTCTTAGGAATATCTGATAGTTGCATTGGCACCTGCCAGTACACCTTACACAGGTCTAAGCAAGAGAAGAACTTGTACTTACTGGCGTCATATAATAAGTCTTTGATCCTGGGTAGAGGATACGCATCCTTAATCATGATGTCATTCAATTTGCAAAAATCAATGCATAGTCTATATTTTTCACCTTGCTGAATGAATACTGTTGGGGTGGCATAGGGGCTATTGCTACCCTGAATAATCCCACTCTTGATTAAGTCACTTAGGATCTTCTCATACTCAGGCTTGAGGTTTTCAGGAACTCTGTGTACTGGCAGTCAGATCAGCTTGTTGTGTTTAACCTTGATAGCATGCTCTTTGCCAATGGCTTGGCCAACACTTATCACCCCATAATTAAAAACTTCATGCTTGCTGTGGAGAATGGAGATCAGAGACTTCCTCTCTTGTTGGTCCAAATGAGGATGACAAATATTAGTAATGGGAGGTACCTTGACCAGACTGGCTGGTTCTTCTAGATCATGGACCACAGTACAAATTGACAAACAGTCTGTCTGTACATTTTCAACTCTTACTGGCACTCCTACTAATTGTAATCATGAGGCTCTGATCCTGACTGGGAAATTCGCTTCATTTAAGATAGTTACATGTGTTTTCCCATGAGAAACCTTACACAAGTCAGGTGAAAATGAAACTTCTCTTATGTACTTGCCTAGTTGCCCTGCTATCATTACATCCCTGTTGATGTTACTTCCAGAAGAGACTGAGATTCTCATCCAATGCTTCACTTCAATTGAGATGGGTTCCATTATATTGAAAATTATCTCCTTCTCAGGGATGGTGGTGAGTTGCGTAGCTTCTTGATCCTTAATCACAATAGTGTTGTTCTTATAGTCTATCACGTAAGTGTTCCTTTCCAGAAAGTCATTTCCTAATATGAGATCATAAGGGAGTTGATGATTGGAAGTGTTGATGACCAGGAGATCTACCTTGAAAGGTTCAGTGTGAATGCGGATTGCAGCATCCAACAACTTCCCTTTGAGAGAGAGGGAGTTTCCAGAGGCATCTATAAGCTTAACACAGGAAGGATCCAACAAGTCTCAATTGAAACATAGTCCTCAGCAGCATCCATCACTGATAATGGAGGCAGCATCTCTGGTGTCAACAGTAGCATTAAAGATATTTCCATTTATCTCCATGGGGATCAGGTCTTTTCTTATGAGATTGGTAATGACTAGAATGTCCCATGCATGTTTGAGAGGAGTCAGCACTCCAGTTAATTTAAATCTTGTGAAGTGGTCAAGTTGTCATCCATTAGATCAACTAAATTTTCGACTCAGGGCAACAATTCAGGCGTCTTGTCTATGATGAATCCTTCTCTGTTGGCTATCCATTGTATTTTGGCCTTACATCAGGACTTCAGATGTCCCTTCTCTCCGCAGGTAAAGTATCTAACTGAGGACATGTCGAATTACTTTTTGGGGAAGGTAGGCTTTCTAGGTTCAAATTTTTTAATGATGGCAAGGTTGGTGACGTCATTGTCAATATGATGAGAGTTGTGCATCATGTAAACTATGCTAATGGCTTTTCAAATGATTTCATGTAGGCTTTCTTTTGGATCACACTTCACTTCCAGCCTGTTTCTTATGGAGGGATGAAAACCTCAACATATGTATGAAAAGAGATCATGGTGTGAGTACTCATTCAATAAGCTGCTCAATCAAAATAATCGTTCTACTTGAGTGATGTAATTTCTGATGTCATTGCCCAGCTTAAATGACATGTCAGACAATAAAGTCTTGTACTGATGTTTAATATGTGGGGCTCTATAATGATCCTCAAAAAAGACAACTAGCAACTGATAGTTGGTTTTTATGGTGCACTCAAGCATCATGTATTGATTGTAAGCCAAGCCACTTAGATGCTGTGGACTCTTGAGAATTTTTGTATTGTTTCATGGTGAGCTCAAACAAAAAGAACCACTCATTGAAAGACTGGGACACAGTGTCAATCTGGCCAGTGAATTTAGGAAGAACTGAATGCTTGCTGAACACCTGTGATTGTCCACTCAATTTGAGAGGGAGAATGGATTTCCAGTATCTAGGTTGACATTGAGTGTTCAGATGTCCCAGAAGGAGGCTTGTGTCACTGACATGCTCTTTGAATGTGGGTACTACTATATTGCTCACTGGATCAGCTAGTAAAGGGACATAACCAGTCTGAGTCATGGCTCTGGTAATGAGAGTGGACACCTGAGTGAGAGCTGATTATGCAAATTTAGGGTGACCATTCAAAGTATTTGTGCATAGTGGAACAGAGTTTGAGATGATGATAGCAAGATTTTCTTTGAAAGAAGAAGGTGTGTGTACAGGATGACTCACATTCACTGATTGGATCATTTGCACTACTTGACTGGTGATTCTTTCATCCAAGAGATCTAAGGCTTCACTTAATGCGGCATGAGTGACGTAATCATCATTTCAGAGTGACTGCAACTCGTCTTGATTGTTCACATTCTTAACAGCAGTTTTTAGTTTGTGAATCTCAAGTTCCAATGCCATGGTCAATTCCAGCATCTGCCTCTCCATTCTCTGATATGCAACCTGCTGAGTGTTAATTTCAGCTTGAAGAGACTCCACATAGCACTCACTCTCCATCCTCATGGCCACTTGCTGAGACAAGGCATCTTTTAAATGCTTGATTTCAATGCACTGAGTGTCAAAATGGGGGATGGATTGGTTGACAACACTAATATAACTGTAAGGATGAGCAGGAATAGGCAGAACATTCTGGGTATTCAATATGCATCAAAAGTTTTGGTAATACTCTGGACTAATGTTACTGGCGTCACTATAAGGTGCAGTCAATGCATTCTTGTCCATCCTCTGCATAACTGGTGTGGGTGAAGTAGGCTGAGACAAATCAAGCAATGGTCCAATGGTGCAAGGGGTAACATTCAGGCTAACAGCACTTGTACAGGGGACACTCTGAATTGGAGGAGTCCCAAAAGTAGGAGAAAATAATAACATAACAATAACTTCCAATAACTGACAGGTGGGAGCACTTCCACAAACACAAGAATAAACAAGTGGTTTGTAGAAGCAACAGATAACAAACCCAATTGGGAACACAGCAGTATTTGGTAATAAATCCAACACATAAAGCACGGAGAACATAAGGAGTTTAACAAATGGCACCAACCAAACAAGACACACTAAGAGTTTATTGTCAACATCCAAGGATGGAGAAGTTATGTTACACATTGATTGGTGGGCTTGCAATGAAGTCTTACTGTGATCAGAGGAAACAACTATCCCAGCTGATGCATACCAAAACGAAAAAAACCAACTCACATCCATACCATTGAAAGAAAAAACAAAAAGTAGACAGTTATCACGTCAGCGTCCTGTCATGGTCACCATGTAGAATCACAGGCTGGAATAGTAATTTAACTAGAAAACTTATTGACTCTGCAGAAGGTTTTAAGTAGTGTTCATACAAAGACAGCCCTGATTCAAGAAGTTAGAATAGCAAAGAATTTATAGATATAACATTGGTAATTCATCCAAGTAAGTATTTACTTTAGGTAAAATCCAAGATGACCAATTCATATGGCTTCCAGCCAAAGCAAAGTATCCAGAACAAATAAAGAAAAGTGTGCTTAACCTGAGCAACTGGTGCTACCCTATTTGTCTCACTCTTAATTTCTATCTCATGTTGAAAAGTAAAGCATCTCATTTTCATTGTTATCTCTCATCTCACTATTTAATAGTCCATAATTGCTGGACATTCACATTAGCCAAAAGCATAGTATCATCACAGTGTTGTAGTTTATAAGTGCATGTACGTGTTGAACTTGAAATGAGAGGTTTATTATTACCCTATACCTAACCATATACATAACCTAAATGGTCCACAATTTGGGCTGGATAATTTGAAAGACCTCCAGGAGATATGTGTTGCGCTGCACTTGAGAAAGCACTCCCAAATTGGCACCTAACTTAAGCAATTACTTTCATATCAAAAAATAATAAAAGGTAAATACAAGAGTAAAACAGTAGTTGAAGCTAGATAAAATCTATTAACCTTTTTCTACACATTCTCTCAGTTTTATACAAAAATGAGTTCATTACCTGCCTTTGTTTACACTTGAATTGTTAACATAGTTTAATCATGCTAGATAATTCATTTCCTTTGAAATGAAATTTGAGCAATACAAATCAGCACCATCAAGAGAACAACAACTAGCAATAGCAAACTAAGATCAAAATTCTAAATGTGACCTCACACTGATGTACATACAAAAATTAAAATAAATGCTTGATAAGATTTCACAACTTTTCCCTGAGTGACTCTACAAAAAACACACTAGCCCAAGAAAAGACTCCCCATCACGGCATGACAATCAATCTCAGGAAGAACTAATACTTTCCCTCAAAAACAGGATCACAGCTCTCAAGTAGAAAATGGAAATTATTCAAATTGAAAATTTCAAGAGCTTCATTGTGCTCCAAAAGGTAAACAAAAACCTCAAATATGAGGTTGCACAATTAAAGGATAAACATCAGGATGAAAAAACATACTATAAAACAATTATTACAAGTAAAAAATAAAAATCAATTCCTCACAATCTAGTTCAAATGACTCAAGAAGAAAAACCGAATCCTACAACATAGAGCAGAAACTGCAGACAACATCATGCAACACAACAAGGATTTGCTAAAGCAGGTCAAAGATTGTAACCAGCAAAATATATGTTTATTGGGCAGATTGATTCCACAAGAAGTCCAAAACAATCAGCTACAACAGCAGATACAACATACTGCTGCTCACAGCTTTCACATTTTCAACACTCTGACAATTTGGAATGAATTGACACTGATATCAAAAACAAAAACCCCAGGACACTAGGTACATAAGTTCCCCAGCACACTGAGACAATCTATTCCTAAACAATCAAGTCTGCTATCACCATTAACACATATTACACTGCCAAATGATGATTTCCTTCCTTCACCAATTGTAAACCCCTGAATTGACAACCTTAACCATAAACTTGATCTAATAAATAACTGCTTAGCACCAACACCAGATAAAAAACTAATACAATCAAATCTACTGTCCACTGCACTAGACAATAACCTTCAACTAAGGATGGCTCCACAAAAATGTTCAGGTAAATCTGATGGGGTATCTCCACTTTTGAAGAGTGGCTGTTCTCCTACAAACAGCATTTTTTGGTGCAAAAAGCACGTCAACAGCATGCCCTTGCTCAATTTTCCACATGTCTCACCAGAAAAGCTTACAACTATTATCTGACACTTGACAACAAAACCAAATCTGATTATGGGCTCCTAATAAAGAATTTCTATGACCACTTCCATGCCCCAATGGCATGTAATCAATATAAAATACTGCTAAATAACACCACCTACCAACCCCAGGATGACACTGAAGAGTACATCCTCCAGATAGAATGACTATACAGGCTTAGTTGATCAAGTTCAGAATACTTGCCACAAGATCTTTTCACTCACATCACTTATGATCTGCCATTACCAATACAACAATGCTTCAAACAAAATTGCTGTTCTGACAATAAATTGAGCATCTTCATTAAAAAAGCTGTTGAAACAAAATTGCAAATCAACAATTACCAGCAAATTGCAAACCAAATTAAATTCAATAATGCACTAAATATTAATTACTTTATTCCCAAATTACAAAAAACAGCAAATGAAAGCACCACCAATACTAAAGCTGTGCCAACCACTTCTGTCAAGGTTGAACCATCATTTTAAAAAAATCACCAAAACCAATTAATATAAACAAAATACATTCTAATCATTGTGGTCAATTGTAACATAATCGTAATCTTAGCATATGTGGTCAAATTGAGAAAAAGAAAGAAGAAACCAAGACTGAATATTAAAATAAAATATTAATTGTAAAAACATATGCATAAGATTAATTAGTTATTTTTGTAAATTTATAGTGCAGTAATTTTTTGATATTAATTAATTTGGCGAAATGGCACTAGACTAGATTGCTACTGCTAATTAAGTCAGAATTGCGTAATCAGCAGACAAACAGAAATTTAAACATTCAGAATTGTAAACAAGTGGAATTAGCAGAATTAACAGGTACTGGTTAAATATTTGATTGTTGTTAATTCTTTTACTATAAAAAGTGTGTAATCAATCATTTTGTTGATGAATCTAAT
>CABFPE010001186.1:10660-24312 GCA_900660155.1 Hofstenia miamia | reverse complement strand
GAGAGTGCTAGTGGAAAACACTGAAAAGGACGTGCTTGGCATGATGAAATGGTGTTTAACCGAGATGTTTTCGAAAGAGGAACTGGTCATTCTTCAATCTCCAGGGCGACAAGTAGCTTTGGACGTAGAATGCACCACTGCTAAAGTAAAGATTTTGAACAAACAAATCGAGGAGTTGCGTAAATCTGGATTAAGGAATTGATTCTGGGACACAATTAAGCATGCACAGATCAATTATCCTGTTACTATTGGAACTGCTAGTTTACAAACTAAGTGTCAGTTTGCAGATCTAGAGAACAACAATCGGAAGTAAAATTTGCTATGTATCCCACCCCCCTGTGTGGAGACTCCGCTGATTCAGCCGAAATGGCGAGTAAAGAAGAACAAGAAAAAAATCTCAGCCCACCTTCCTGATAAGATGAACTATGTGAGTACCACCGTGGAGGCGAATAAATTGATGAAGTCTGATGAATACAAGTCGGCACGTGGAAAGTTACTAGCTGGGGATAATAAAGAGAGAATCTTTTTAGATGGAAAGTTAACAATCTGTGATGTCTTTAATAAAGGAACCGCAATTAGTGAGCAATTGAGGAAGATCCACGAAACCATATGAACTACTGACCCTCGAGTGCTAATTCTTTTTCAGTCTGCTGGAGATCTTATGTGGATCAATAACGTAGAAATGACCACCAGATATTACGATGTGACGAAACGTATTGAAATAATCACAATGCTTTGCGCTGAGGTTTCTGATCCTGATGAGATGACGCTAAGTCAGGTACAGGAATTTTGCTCTTTATTCATGGATCATGCGACCCGTATGGGGTCNCGGGTATGGCTAAGGAAATAATAAATCTCTTGTTTGATATTCAGCACGTACATGCACTTATATTTTATTACACTGTGATGATACCATGCTGTTGGCTAGCACAAATGTCTGGCAATTACAGACTATTATTTAGTGAGCTGAGAACTAACAATGAAAATGAGATGTTTATTTTTGCTATGAGATATAAATTAATAAGTGAGACAAATAGGGTAGCACCATGCACTAGTCGAGCACTAAACTGTTTCTAAAGACTCTGCTTTGGCTGGAAGCCATGTTAGTTGGTCATCTTGGAACTATCTAAAGTATCAAATACTTGGATGAATTACCAATGTTTATATTAGTTTATTTTCTCTTTACCTGTTTTCCCAGAATCGGGCTGTCATTTTCTATGTTAAACTTTCTGCAGAGTCAATTAGTTTCTAGTACAATTACAGCCCACAATTCTACAATGATGCTTGACATCGTCAAAGCATACTGACAAGTGCCACTACATAAAAGTGGCATTGATAAAACAGCATTCACTGCACCATATGGCTGGTTCAAATGGTTGTATATGGCCTTCAGCCTATGCAATGCCCCAGCCACAGTTCAGCAAACATAACAAATGTTCTCCAAAATGACAACCATCAATTGGACAAAGGAATTGCCGCCTATATCAATGATATACTAGTTGCATCCAAATCCATTCATGATCACCTTAACAAATTAGATAAAATCTTAGGGCTACTTAAAAATGTGGCCTAAATGCTAATAGCAATAAATGTAAACTTTTGCAAACATCCATCATCTTCCTTGGCAAGCAGATACAAAAAGGCAAATTCAGCATAAAAGAGGATGGTCATTAAATAATTAAAAATATTACTGCTCCCAACAGCAAAAAAGATCTACAACACATCTTAGGGTTCTTTAATTACTACCAAATATTCATCCCAATTATTGCTGAAAAAACCATCCATTTATCTAACTTGCTCAATAGTAAGACACCCTTTACATGGGCATGGGGCCACCAGCAAGAAATAGACAAATTAAAAATAGAGTTACAGCAACTGCCTAGACTAAATACACATAATTTCTCCACGAGAGTTTATTCTAGACTGTTATGCCAGTTCTGCTGCCATAGGCACCACACTTAGTCAAATCTTTGATGACACTGATTATCCCATCCAATTTTTCAGTAGAAAGCTATGTCCAGCTGAATTAAATTATCGTCCACAAAAGTCAAAATGCTCACATTTGTTGAAAGCCTAAAAAAAAGTTCTGCTATTTTCTACTAGGCCAGCCACATTTCACAGTCAGCACTGATGATTCCAGAATCAGCTGGCCTAAAGAATTTTGAGGTGACAGATCCAATATAATTGCCAAGTGGATTGAGTAGTTAACAAACTTCAATTTTAACATCATCCAATGCAAATGTAAACAGCACAACAATGCTGACCAATTAACAGCCCTACCACAATCCCCCACAATACTACAAAACCAACAGAGGACAAAGTCCCTTTCCCTTTCATCTCACAAGCAGCATACAACAACCTGCCAGATATAAATACTGATCAACAAGGAAACCCACTGTTACCAGAATGCCTAAAAGAAGAGATAACCTTGCAAGAGATAATTCAACATCAAACAAACAAAATGCAATTATAACAAATCATTGTGAAAACTAATAACCCACAAACTGCACTTAATAACATGCTAGCTAAATATTATAATTGGCAATTAACATCAAGTGGCATTCTCTTTAGTACTGATAAACATCACAACCATATCACACTGCCCAAATACTACAAATGCAACATAGCCAGAAAATTCCATAAGAGGCCATAATTGTATTGTAACATCCTCTACCAGGCATTACTACTGTTTATCCTTTGTTACTATATAACATTAGTTGTATATTTGTGGGTAGGGATTTACTAACTAGATAGTGTTTAGCTTTACATCATAATAAATATTCAAACTGTATTAACAGAACAAAATAAGAATTCTGAATAAAATTCTTTATCAATTGCTTACAAGGTTTTGAATCTATTTATAGCAAATCCGAAAAGTACCTGTTGATTTCAAATTTGAACTTTTGTCTGCAATATGGTGGCTTAAAATAATGGAAGTGATTTTGCTTCTTCATTTTTGCCAAAAGTATTGCTATCAACAGATACTAATTTCATATAGTTGACAATTATTTTTGCTTGGTTGCATAATACAAATTAATCTAATTGATTGTATAATTTTATAATATTTCTAATCATCATTTTTCTTTGAACTTTTTCTCTTCTTGAGTTGATATTAGCAGCTTGATTTATTTGGATGATGCTGCAATAGTAGCTTGGAATTGTACCTTTTGATTTCAAATTTTGAATCTTTTGTCTGCCAAGATGGCGGCTAAAAATAATGAAAGTGATTTCACCCAACCCTCATTTGTCAAAATTATTAGTATCAACAAATGTTATTCCATAATCAATTAAATTGATATTACTTGGTTGCAATGTACAATTTAATCTAAGCTGATTTTAACTTTTTACAATATATTTTTAATCATATTCATATTTGATCTTAGTTCTACTTAATCAACTTTAGCAGCTTAGGTTTTATTTGGATGATGCTACAATTTGTCTGCCTGCCCTTTATTTGGCATTTGTGTTAGGGTATTCTTCCCTCAATGTGCTTTCCAAGATTTGTGTTTGTTTGTATCTCTGATTGTCATTGGGATTGTGGGGTCCTTCTTCTCACTCTCCTGCATTTGAGTGGTGATCAGTTTTCAGTTTGGTTCCTGTTCCTAAATTCAGTTAATAGATTAATATCTCTAGGTCATGATCTATTTTTCTGTTTCACTAGTGTTGATGTTTGTTGTGTATTCATCATCAAATTCCCCCTCACAGACACTATTGAGTTCATTCATCNGGGTCCTTCTTCTCACTCTCCTGCATTTGAGTGGTGATCAGTTTTCAGTTTGGTTCCTGTTCCTAAATTCAGTTAATAGATTAATATCTCTGGGGCATGATCTTTTTTTCTGTTTCACTAGTGTTGATGTTTGTTGTGTATTCATCATCAAATTCCCCCTCACAGACACTATTGAGTTCATTCATCAGTGCATAGGTTGCTTTGTTTTCTTCTACAATTTTAAATTCTGCATATTTGTCTAAAGCAATTTGTTTTATGCCTGTCAATGCTAATTTTAGGTTTTGGAAAGTTAATATCCTTCCATCATTTAGTTAATAGTTATTATTGGATAGTGTTTGTTGTATAGTGTATGGCCCTGCCCAATGTGTTCTAAGTTTTCTCACTTCATTTATATCTTGTGTTCTCATTAATGTTTATGAGTAAACCTTATCCACTTTCTTGTGTGGTTTGCCATATATCTTCTTATTAAAGTTCCTTTCTTGTCTGATGGTTGATTGTTTAATGTTGTGACACATTGCTTCATGAATGCCAGTTATCTGCTCTTTGAGTTTCTTAACATATTCTTTGTCTAGCTTTTCCAAGTATTATTCATATTGCATTGAGAGTGGTGTTGCAGCTTCTCTGCCATACATTGCTTAGTAATGTGTCATGCCCATAGCAGAATGTACTGATGTGTTGTAAAAATACTTTACAATTTCTAGTACTTCCCTCCAGTTCCTTACACTGATTCTGGATGCCATTACCCTTATTAATTTGATCATGGTTCTGTTTACTCTTTCTATAGCTCTGCTAACTTGTGGGTGGTGTGTGGTTGTTTTTCATTTAGTATCTTCATTAATTTTGTTAATTCTTTGAATAGCTTGCTTTTGACTTGTACTCCATGATCAGATATTATTGTCTCCATTGGACTAAGTNCCACGAGAGTTTATTCTAGACTGTTATGCCAGTTCTGCTGCCATAGGCACCACACTTAGTCAAATCTTTGATGACACTGATTATCCCATCCAATTTTTCAGTAGAAAGCTATGTCCAGCTGAATTAAATTATCGTCCACAAAAGTCAAAATGCTCACATTTGTTGAAAGCCTAAAAAAAGTTCTGCTATTTTCTACTAGGCCAGCCACATTTCACAGTCAGCACTGATGATTCCAGAATCAGCTGGCCTAAAGAATTTTGAGGTGACAGATCCAATATAATTGCCAAGTGGATTGAGTAGTTAACAAACTTCAATTTTAACATCATCCAATGCAAATGTAAACAGCACAACAATGCTGACCAATTAACAGCCCTACCACAATCCCCCACAATACTACAAAACCAACAGAGGACAAAGTCCCTTTCCCTTTCATCTCACAAGCAGCATACAACAACCTGCCAGATATAAATACTGATCAACAAGGAAACCCACTGTTACCAGAATGCCTAAAAGAAGAGATAACCTTGCAAGAGATAATTCAACATCAAACAAACAAAATGCAATTATAACAAATCATTGTGAAAACTAATAACCCACAAACTGCACTTAATAACATGCTAGCTAAATATTATAATTGGCAATTAACATCAAGTGGCATTCTCTTTAGTACTGATAAACATCACAACCATATCACACTGCCCAAATACTACAAATGCAACATAGCCAGAAAATTCCATAAGAGGCCATAATTGTATTGTAACATCCTCTACCAGGCATTACTACTGTTTATCCTTTGTTACTATATAACATTAGTTGTATATTTGTGGGTAGGGATTTACTAACTAGATAGTGTTTAGCTTTACATCATAATAAATATTCAAACTGTATTAACAGAACAAAATAAGAATTCTGAATAAAATTCTTTATCAATTGCTTACAAGGTTTTGAATCTATTTATAGCAAATCCAGAAAAGTACCTGTTGATTTCAAATTTGAACTTTTGTCTGCAATATGGTGGCTTAAAATAATGGAAGTGATTTTGCTGCCTCCTTTTGCCAAAAGTATTATTATCAACAGATACTTATCTCTTAAAGTTGACACTTATTATTTCTTGGTTGCATTATAAAAATTAATCATAGTCTGATTCCAAATCAACATTAGCAGCTTGATTATTTTGGATGATGCTACATGCCCTTCTCAGCTTGCATTATTTTTAGCACAGCACATTCTCAATGTACCAGCATGTCTGCTTTCTGAACTATTGATTCAGCCTCCTGATCCTCCAATTTGGTTGTTGCAAATTCACCTTGTTTTGTCATCTTCAGGACTGCCTCTCTTTTGGTCATAACTGTGTTGGCATATTTTAAAAGTTTTGCCTCCCAGATGTTCTTGGCAATTGGCATGATCTCTCTTAATTCATTAATTTTTTGTGAGAATATTTCATAATATTTTTGATAAAGCTGTATGCCTTTGATTCCAATCATTAATGTCATCTGTGCATCAGCCCTGCTCATATGGGCTAGATCTACTCTTATCTGGTTATCTGGGTAAAAGAACATGAACACCTTCCTTAGACTTTGTGTATTCACCATGTCCTTGTAAAAGAAGCTGATGTTATCCATTACCTCTTGCTTGCTGATGTTGTTAGGATCCTTTTTGTTGATTCTCATCATTGTCATGATTTCTACTCTTTTTGTGACGTCATAGTCATGGTATTCTCTTTCCCAGATATTTGTCCAAACAATGTTGTTTATCCTGGAGAATAACATTATTGCCTTCAGAGTGCAGCTTTCTATTTCTTTTCTGAGATCTTTTAATTGTATATTGATGGGTTTCCCCTGTGCATACAGTTGGTATGGCATTATCATTCCTTTGATGTACACTCTTTCTCTATTATCATTTTTCAACATTATCTCTTTAGATTTCTTATAGTCATCAGGCTCTACCATAGCTTTAGCCTTCTCTTGCATGTTTACATAGCATGTAGAAAGGCTTTGGCTGCTCTAACTTTTTTCAGCAGTCTACATCTCCTTTTCAAGTGTTTTCTGCACGTTTTTCAATAATGCTGCTTTTCTTTTTTCCTTAGTGCTTACCAATTTTTTTTTATGATCTTTCTTGTCATTATCCACAGTTGGTTGTCCAATTGTCTCAGCCATGTTTCTGATGTTGCTCCCCACATATACTTCTTTATTGGTTCTTCAAATATTGTTATTTCACTAGGACATATTCTTGTTCTGTTAGCCATGTCCAATATCAACATTTTTTCCATCAGGCTCTCATTCATTATCATATGGCTGATTATTTTTTCCATTGTTTGTATCTGCTTCTCTGCTTTGTTAGGTGACTCCATCTTTTCAATGTGACCTTTCAGAAGCCAGTTCTTCATTTGAGTATTAATTGGGGCTAGTGCTATTTCAAATTTTTTTGCTATCATAAGTTTATGTCTTAAATGTTGTGAAATCAGGAGTTTTATCTCTACATCTTCAGTTGTTAGTATTGCTAAGATCCATGCTGTTATCCTATATCAGCATTGTGGACTCTCAGAAAGAAAGTTGTGCTGCTTTTCACCAGTTTTCTGCATGCCCTTGAATTGGCTGTGCAGATCCCTGGTGGGAGAAGCTTTTTGTCTGTTGGTCTCCCTGCCCTTGAATCAGCCTTGGGGACTATTAGGATGACTTCTCACTTTATGTCATCTATTTGTCAGCTATTCATTCTCATCCCTTCTGCCCTGGAGTTAACATCTGGTTTGAGAACTTCTGTGAACTCTCCTTCTCCTGTTCATGGTTGAGAGTTCCTCTGGTTGTTGAGTCCTGTGCACTCTCTTCTTCATTAGTGGGTGCATCATTTTCTTCTATATTCTTAAATTCAGTTAGTAAATTTAAGTCCCATATTTCAGAGTCATATATAGATTTATTTCTCACTGTCTTTTGGGACAGCACTCTCTCTCTCTCTCTTGTGTTTTCATCTTTCATATCTGCTGTGAATTCCTCATTGAATCCCTCTTTGTGTAGACTATCTAAATTGTACATATCATATATAATTTCATTGCTGTTAATTTGGCATATTTTGAATTCAGCATTCTTGTCAATCTTTGTTTCTTCAATATCCACCATTGCTCTCTTCAAATTTTGAAAATGTAACAGTCTATTATTATCTAGCATGTATTCATTGTTTGGTAGTGTGTGTGTTATTGTGTGTGGGCCAGACCAAACTGTTTTTAGTTTCCAGACTTGGTTTGTGTCTGTGAGTTTCATCAGTGTGAATGCATATACCTTATCTCCTACCTTATGTGCATGCCCATACATTTTTTTTATTGTAATTGCACTGCTGTTTCACTGCTGATTTCTTTATGTTGTGACACATCATTTTGTGAATTATTGTGATCTGCTTCCTTAGTTGATTTACATACTCATTATCCAAGCTTTTGCTGTAGTTAGTATATTGCATTAATACCAGAGTTGTTGCCTCTCTTCCAAACATTGCCTTAAATGGTGTGACTCCTGTTGTTCCATGTACTGACTGTTATAGTAGTATTCAAACATTTCAAAGACTTCTCTCCATATATTTCCACCTATTCTTGATGTTGCCACTCTAATTAATTTAATCAGTGTTTGATTTAGCCTCTCCACTGCTCCATTAGTCCGTGGGTGGTATGCTGTTGTTCATTCACTTGCTATTTCCAGGAGCTTTGCCATCTCTTGAAAAGTCCACTCTCAAATTGAGGGCCTTTGTCCATTATTATTGTTTCCATCAGCCCCAGTCATAGAATGCATTCCTTCAATACTAATTCTGCTGTGGTTTCCACTGTTTTATTCTTCATTGGGATCATCCTTGCGTATTTTGTGAAATTATCCACCATTACCAGTAGGTATTGGTAGCCTTCAGCATCCTTCAACAGCATTTCCAGATCTATGTGGACTATCTCATTTGGTTGTGTTGCAATTATTTTCTCCAGTGGTGCTCTTTGTGTTGGGAAATGTTGTTTATTGTGTAATAGGCATGTTGTACACTTATTAATTATGTCTTCCATGACTTTCCTCACAGCTGTTATAAATCTTGTGTTGAAGGTTTTTTCTGTTTGTGTAATTCCCAAATGGCCTTTCTCAAGTATTTTCCTTATCAGTTCCCTTTTGAAATAATCTGGTATCACGATTCTGTTGTTGCTGGCTTCAACATATAGCAGTCCATTCATATTTATTTTTCACTTAACACTCGTAGTATTCTGCTGTAAGTTTCAATAGTGTTGTTTGGGGCTCTCTTAATTTTTTTATTATTTCACTGAGGATTATGTCCTCTCTCTGTTTGTCCCTATTTCTTGTTTGGATATCTCTTCCCTCATCAATATTGGTAGAACAGCCTGGCCTTTTTTGTCCATGTTAATTTCCAGCAGTCCCTCATATTCAGTTTGTGACAAAAATTGACATTGTTTTTTCTCTCCATCTGGTTTTGCTGCGTCTCTTTGATATTCTGGCAATGACGTCCAGACGCCTGCATTGTTATGTAGGGTGCCTTTGCTATGCTCAATTGAGAATGTAAATTCATTCAAATATTTGATCCATCATGACACTATTCCGGATTTGTCTCCAGAAAACTTTTTTAGCCATGCTAATCTGCTGTTATCCATGTGCACTCTGAATTCTCTATCAATCAAGAAGTGTTGAAACTTCTTGATGCTCTCAATTTCCATCTTGGTTGATCCCTAATTTTCCTCACTTGCTCTTAGCTTTCAACCAAAAAATTGAATAGGGACCTCTTTTCCATTTTTTATTTGTCCTAATGTGGCTCTGATTGCCACTTTCCTTGTGTCACAGTCCAGTATGAACTGTTTATTATAGTCTGGCATATTGAGTGATGGTAATTTTGCCAGTTCTTTGTTGATGTTGTCCAACTCCTCCTGCTCCTGCCAGGTACATATGAACAGTACTGATTTTCTCATTAGTTTAGTCATCCTTGCTGTTTTACCAGCTCTTTTCAAAATGAAGGTGCCATAATAGTTGAAAAAACCCATTATCCTTTATATATCTTTCTTGTTGTTGGGTTTTTCTATTTTGCGGATCATCTCTCTAGCATTGTCCTTCATGCATATCCTGCCTTTCTTAATTGTTCTCCCTAAAAATACTATCTTTTCCTTTAGAATATCACATTTGTTTCTGTTGATGCAAAGTCCTGTGTTCTCCAGTATTGTTAGCTTCTCTCTAGTTTTTAAAGATGTTCTTGGAATGTGTTGCTGGTTACTATGATGTCATCTATATAGGCGTCAACTCCTTCCTCAATTCTATGTGTCTTATTCTTTAGCACTTTTGTGATGTATCTCTGGAAAGTCACTGGTGTGTTGCATAGTCTGAACGTCATATATATCCACTCATACAGCCCATATGGTGTTATGAATGCTGTTTTCTCAATGTCATCTTCTTCCATTCTTACCTGCCAGTAGGCTTTGCATAAATCTAGTGTTGTGAAGTATTTATGCTTGCTTGCTTCATAGAGCATGTCCCCTATCTGTGGTAGGGGATATGAATCTTTCTTCATCACCTCATTTAGTTTGTGAAAGTCTATACATGGGTGATATTTATCCCCTTGTTTCACAAACACCGTTGCATACAGGCTTTCACTTGGGCAGATGATCTTGTTGTCAATTAGTTCTTCTAATATACAATTGTATTTGTCTTTCATCTGTTCTGGCACTCTTCTGACTGGCAGCTTAATGGGTCCATTGTAATGACTATTATATGTTTTTTGCCCACTGCTTGTCCCACACTTATTTCTCTGTAATTGAATATACATTTGTGCTTTTACAATAATTCCCTGAGTTTCATGATTTCCTGTTCTTCCAAATGTGGGTAGTCTTTGTTCTTTATCTCAGGTGTTCTGCATATGTTTTCTTCTTCTGGTTTCTTCCCTATGCCCTTGAGTCAGCTTTTGGGAGTACTTGTGACTTTGATGGTGTTCATGCACTCGCCTTTGAGTTGGCCATGTGGAGTACTATCTGCTTTCATTTGCAAGTCCTTGAATCAACCATGCAAATTACTTGCTCCATTGCCATCTCCTATTGCCTTCCAAATTAATCTGATGTTGGATTTAATGTACTTTCCATATATCCTTACTTGAGATTTCTTTAGATTAACATTTTGGTTTGTTGCATTAAGGATTGGTATTCTTCCTTTTCTGTGCTTGACTGTGCAAATGCTGGACAGCATTGATACTCTTTTAGTGTTGATGCCTTTGTTGTCATATAGCATTATGTCAGCTGTTATTGTGTCTTCCATTTTTATTGTATGCATCTTCCATTGATGTGGTTGTAGATGGATGTCTTCCTGCAATTCAAATATAATCATTTTGTGTTTCCCTTGTTCTTTGATTTCCATTTCTTCCTCTCTCACCTTTATAGTTCTATTCACATAGTTGATGACACACCCATTTCTTGTCAAGAAATCATCACCCAGAATGACCTTGTATGGCAACAGGTTATTATGTATGTCCACTACTACCAATGACTGTTTGAATGTTGTATTATCAATTCTCATCTGTACTGCATTTATCATTCCTTTGTGTTGATATATTCTCCTGATGCATTAATTAATCTTTTGTTGCAACTATTCAAGTCTTCATTTTGAAACCTAGCTTCATCACACATTTGTCAATGATTATTGCTGCTCCAGTGTCAATTGTTGCCTTTGTCATTACTCCATTGATCACTATCATAATTGTGTTTATTGTATCAAGATTTGTCAGGATCATTATCAATGCATGGTTTTTATAAGTTGGCACTCTGATTAGTTTTCCAACTCCTTGTTGTTTGGCAATGTTTCATCCATTTCATCTTCTGATTGCAGTATATCTTCTTCATCATAATATGCTTCCTCATCTCTGATAACATTTATTTGTTTTCAGCAGTCAGGTGGTTTGTGACCCTTTTTTTGTCTGCAGCCATAGCACTTGACATCTTTTTCTCTCACCTTTCTCATTTTTCCCTTTAACTGTTATGATTTTTTCTGGTTTCATATCATTGTAAGTTTTGTTTGGGGGACGTGGTTTGAGATTATTTCTCCATGTTGGTGCCTCTCTGTGCCATGTGGATTTCTCATATATTCATGCATTGTTTTCAATTGTTGCCTGTATATTGACTGCCTTTCAGATCATTTTTTCTAACTTATTATCTATATCACACTTTATTTCAAACTGCGTCCTGATGCTTTCTGGCATTTCTTTGCAAATATGTGAGAATAGATTGTATTTGGAATATCTGTTTTCCCTTGAGCTCAGCATTAATAGACATTCAACTTGTTGGATGTAGTTTTGAATGTCATCAGCTTTTTTCATTTTGGTTGCATTTAGAATTATTTGGTATTGATTTTTGAAACTCTCATTTTTGTAGTAGTTTATGAAGTCTCCAATCAGTAATTTATAATTCCTCTTTGTTTCTGCATCCAATAACAGTTAATTTTGGGAAGCTGTGCCTGTCAGATATAATGGGAGTCTTGCTGCTGCTGCTGCTTGCTGACTTACTTTCCATTCTGCCATTGTTAACTCAAACATCTGCAGCCATTCAACAAATATTTGTTTATAGCATTCTACCCTTCCATTGAACTTTGGTAGTGTTGCCTTACAAGGTATTGTGTCATTGGTTGGTAGTTGTAGTAGAATTGAATTTTCATGCTTAGGTTGATTGTGATTCTTTATTGTGTCTTCCTCTTGTAGTTGTGTGGTTACTGCTTTTGTAATCTCATTTATAATTTTCAGTTTCTCAGCATCTGAGTCTTTGTCCAATTCCTCATATATTACTTCATTTTTAGCTGGCATGTGTGATGCTTGCAATTCACTCTCCTTCCTTGAATCAAATTCCATCTCATGGGTCCATATGTTCCCTTGGTTTTCTTTTTTGATTAGCTGTAGCAATCTCAGTTTGTCCTTTAGTTGCTCCAGTTCTCCTGCT
The DNA here is from genome assembly GCA_900660155.1 of Hofstenia miamia. Lineage (NCBI taxonomy): Eukaryota > Metazoa > Xenacoelomorpha > Acoela > Hofsteniidae > Hofstenia > Hofstenia miamia. Next base: position 11,737 of record CABFPE010001186.1, on the reverse strand, counting down.
TGCAAATCATTGTCCTCTATTAACTGTCTGTTTGTTCTTTCTAGTTGCTGATTTTTTTACTGCCATTGTTGATTTTGTTCTAAGAATCTTTTGTTTGATTCAGATAGTTGGTGTGTGAGGATTTTGATCTTTTTTTGGAATAATTTGCTTTACTCATCTAGCTGCATTTCCATATTTAACTTGATTTCATTCAGGATGGTTTCATTTTGTTGTTCCATCTGCTTAACTTTGATTGTTAATTGTTCTATTTTGTTCCTCAGAAGAGCTTCATTTTCTTGGCTTCTTCTTAGCATATTGATTATCTCTTGAGGGTTTGTCTCTGGGGGTGAATTTAGGGACTGTAGTTTCATGTTGGGAGATGAATTTTCACCAGATTATGGTGATGATCATGTTGTTCTAGGGGTTACCACTGTGGGTGCTGTTTTCTTTGTGCTGCCTTTCTTTCCTTTTGTCATATTTTTCTTTGGTTCATAGTGGTACTCCTTCTTGATCACAATTCCAGGATCTTGTTGAAGTGCACTGGTTGGGTTTTAGGTAGCTCTCTTTGCTGACTAGTTTGGTTTTCATGTAGTTGTCCTGTTTCTTAACTTCCACTCTCACTTATAGATATTGTCACAGTGTGCAGATTGTTCCACTGAATGTTTCTCTAGTAAAAGAACTTTCCTGGTTGTTGTTCTTGGCTGTCACAGTCACCATGTAACATCCTCTACCAGACATTACTACTGTTTATCCTTGGTTACTATATAACATTAGTTGTATCTTTGCAGGTAGGGATTTACTAACAAGATACTGTTTAGCTTGACATTGTAATAAATATTCAAACCATATTAACAGAACAAAATAAGAATTCCAAATAAAATTTTTTATCAATTGCTTACAATGTTTTCAAATCTATTTATAGCAAATCCAGAAAAGTACCTGTTGATTTCAAATTTGAACTTTGTCTGCCAATATGGTGGCTAAAAATAATGGAAGTGATTTTGCTGCCTCCTTTTGCCAAAAGTATTATTATCAACAGATACTAATCTCTTAAAGTTGACACTTATTGTTTTTTGGTTGCATGATACAAATTAATCT
>CABFPE010001185.1:48161-64427 GCA_900660155.1 Hofstenia miamia | reverse complement strand
AAGCTGTTCCAACGTTTCCATTCCGAAGGAATCAAGTAGAAACTTTGCAAAGCAAAACAATTTGTTTGGTAAGTGTTTTCAAATAACTACGAAATACGAGTTTAATTGATTAACTTTTTTGTTTGACCATTTTAAAGTTCACAAAATTCTCGTTGTCTTTTATTTTTATAGTTTTCCTCTAAAACGTCTCAATACGTTTCCACAAAGCGTGAAAAAATAGGTGTTCATTCTCATTTTTTTTGCAGCCAACTATATTATTTTTGATTGAATATTTGAAAATACATAATTGCATTTTTAAAATAAAATTCCTGAACTATACTATGATAGGGATTTTGTACTGTTTTATTGTATATGGAGGCTATATTTATGTAGCGATTTTGTATTTTATTTAATTTAGCATCATTTACCTTTAAATTATGGCAAATCGAAACCAGGCATCGTTGTCGATAAAATAGATTCCTTCTCTGTATTTTATAGATTTAATTTTATCAACATAAATAACTCCGAATGCGTAAAGTAATCAGGATCTTTTCGTTGTCCTAATATCAATCGCGATTTTAAGTCGATGTTGCAAAAATCGAAAATTGATCCCGGGGTTACGGATGTATTAACCCTCATCAGCATTATTTTTTCATTATTTAAAGCAATTCTTTTGACAAATTGTCAATAATTATTTATGAGTAATTAAACTAAAACACTCTAATGGAAGTCAATACAACTAAAACTTTATGAACTTTCAAATTCTTGTCTAATATTTAAAGGATCTTATAAGATGAATTCAGATAGACTAGGTTTTGGTAAGAAATTGCAAGAACTTTAAAGTATAAAGATTTTCTTTAAAGTAATTACCATGAAATTTGAATCTCAAAGATCGAAATCAGTGAAATCCATATTAGTAAAAGTAAATCTAAATTCATTGCATAAAAAACGTGAAATGAAAATGAATATAAATGTTAATTACATTTTCGAAACAATATTTTTAAATTTATTTAATAAAATAAATAAAATTCAAAAATTTCAATTGTTTATTACTTTTCTGTTGTCTACATGTTGGTTGATGGCAGCTTTAGCTTAAGTTGAGACTTGGGGATCTTCCCATACCTTTCAATAATAGTGCATAGAAGAAAGTTTGCATTGCTCATCATTGGTCAGATTTAAATACATGTATGATACTTAGTTATGTTTGTAACTGACTTATCATTTATTTATTTCTAAATAATCTTATTATAATTAAAACTATTTTATTGCTTAGAATTATTACTCTTTTCGTATTGGAATGTTAGCATAACAAATAATGAAAGTACTTGAATATGGGAGGTTTTCATCATCTCTATTTACATTTGAATATACTGCAATGCAGACAACACCCTCTGACGATCTTCCATTAATTGAAGACAGCATGGATTCGAAATTTTCAAAAAGAAATGAACTGATCTTAAAGAAAACTATTTCTAGGTCATATAAAATTGCACAGTGGATTTGGAAGCACAAATTGATGTTGCTCTGTTTAACTTTGCTCTCATTGAATATTCTACTTCTTCTAACTTTACGTAGGGAATATAAGCAAGATAAAGTTAGGCTATATGCATCCAATGATGTAAAAATAAGTTTGGATGATTACCTTTTAATAAAAAATCTTTGCTATGGTATCTTTTGTTCAAAACACTTATGCTATTGTTCCTCAAAGGAAAATACTGATTGGTTCTCGGCTAATGAAAAGTGTAAGGAAAACTTTAAAAACAGCTCCTTAGCAACAGGAAAAATAAATGATATCCAGAAGGCTTTGAGTGAAGAGTTTCTAATTCATAAGCAAAACAAAATGCAGAGAAGTGACTCCATGTGGATTGGGGCTTATGCTAATAAATATGGAAGATCATTATGGATTAACAACAAGAGTTTTGAACACAAAATAATACCAGTCGACAATTGTGTTATGAAAGTAAATGACCATTTTGAGAGAGCCAGTTGTATTGCACTCTTTCAAAAGACTAGGGATATGATCTGTAAATATGCACAAAATTTATCACAAAATTTATCAATACGATGTTTCAAGGAACATTGTAGAGGCAAATTCTGCTACTGTCGTGAAAGGGCATTTAATTATTTTGTGCCCAACAACTGTCACTTTGGGTTATCATCACTCGTTTTTTTTAATAGCAAAGATGAAATGGATTACGTTTTGGAAAATTTCGGTGGTTCATATTACATAGGTGCTAATGACTTAGATGAAGCTGGAAAGTGGAGTTGGTTTGATGGGAAATCAGGTATTAACTTTGGCACTGTTAAAAACTTCATTGATAGAGATGTGGCTAAGGGATGCTGCATATACTCCGAATCCAAGAATAGCTTCATAGAATACATGGATATCGAAACTTATCTTCCATATTTGTGTGCATTTCCAAAATTTTCATCAAAGAAGGCAGAAATTCCACTGTCATTTTTGTACAGGGAAATGGGGGCACCTCAGTGTGAGCATATCAGCTGTAACAGGGATTTTCATACTTGTTACTGTTTTGCTTCCAAATATGAAAATATACTTTGTGACTCATATGCTAACTGGAACTTGCTCACTCTTAAAAATGGTACAGAAATGAAGTATGTACAGAGTCTAATGAAAAATAACTCAACAAAATGGAGAGTTGGTGCAAATAATTTTATTGAAAGGCAGAAATTTCAATGGATTGAAGCTGGGGGCTTGAATGTTTCTTTTCATTCAAATAACCAAGATTATAAGTGTCTCACACTCTCAAAGATTGCCCTTGAAGCATCATCATGCCAAGAATCGTTGCATTACATTTGTTCAACTAAAACAAAACAACTGATTGATCATGCAAATTACTTCAGAGCACACTTGTAGTTAAATGTAATTAAAAATATTTTTAGAGAGAGATTAGAAAATTTATGATTTGCAATTAAATTAATTTCAATCCTTGATGGTCAAATGCCAGTATTATATTGATATATGTATTTGGAATGAACGCTTACAGGAGATAAGGGTCTTGAAATTATCAATTTTGCTTATCTACTTGAGTCTCTTAAGCAATATATGCCAAACTATATTTTATGATTTCAATATGTTGAATGAAACCAAACTTACAATTTTGCAAGAGCAATGCTACAAATGTTAGTTACTGGGTGTAGAGACAATATTTTTGTCTTTCAAGAAAATTTTTGAGATTCATGAGTTATGAGCACTTAATTGTTTTTGATTTGACTATAATTGATTTAAAAAAACTCAGCAATTAATTGGAAGAAATCAATGTTAAGTTTATGAAATTCTTTTGCACTTTTTACAAAGTTCTCAAAAGTCTTTTCTCAAAATTCAATCAATTTTCCAAATACTATTCACAGTAACTATCACTTAAGGAGGCTCACTACAACATTCATTTTTTTACACCCTTCTTGGAATGATATCTCTTTAAAATTTGGAATGTTGCGACAGCCATTTTTTCTGATAAATGGTATGGAGCGTTTCTTTATTATTGAAATATAGCTTCTAGCCTCTTCTTCCCTCTAATTATTTTGGTTCACAGCGTCGCGCATGTGACTTTGCAGCACGTGGTAGGTTTTCATTTTTGAAATGTCTTCAATGAAATAGGAAATATCCGCATATGCGACATTTTTAGGGCAACGATCTTTTCATGAATATTTTTCCTTCAAGTGATTCTAAAAATGTAAATTCGCAATTTTTTGAGACAATTTAAAGTCATTGTTTTCTTATTGAATTAGCTCTAGTGCATGCGTTTCATTTCCCTCAGTGACAGATTCATTTATCGTTGAATATGGAAGTTCATCTTCTGATTCTTCAACAAAGCTATCCTGTTGATCATCTAATTGCAGGGTGTAAAGTGCTTGAAAGAATTAGAACGGCTTTCCTTCTTCAAATCAAATGTAATAAAAATTTGAAGATGTTAAACTAGACACTAACGAGGGAACTGCATAATAGAAATCACACCGTTTTCAAGTAGAGACGCCATGTAAATATATTATATTCATATAAAAAGCACAATTTTATCTAAAAAAATTTAATAATGTACAAAATTTCAATTTTATAGAAGTCGAAAGAGTGGGGTTAGAATTGGTTACTTGTAGGCAATCTGTAGAATTCAATATATGTATTGCTACTTCCATATTTATAATTTGCTTAGATTCACATGTATTTTAAATAAAGTATGCATAGCTTAGTGGCCGTTTAGGATTGGCCTTATCTATGATTTACTCTACCCATTCAAACATTTACACCTAAGGCAACTTTCCTTAAACTTATATGATATCTATTTGACTAATTTGGTTGTCTAATAAGTTTTGCAATTACCAAATTATTAATAACTACTGCAGGATATACAAGGAAAACAAATATATATTTACAAAATGTAATCACCATTTAAACGGATAGCATTTTTACAGTTCTTGTAGAGTCTTCTTATTTCTTGCACAAAGCGATCATTTGGTATATCTACAGCAGCGCAACACTTGATCTAAGAGTAGCTTGGTCTTTAAGACGGATGTTCGTAATTGATTTTGAACAACTATCTATCACACATGTTTAGATCGGGTTGTATGCTGACTGTCGGATGAGGTGTATCTTCGTGCGCTCCGAAATATGTTTTGTATGGATAGCTGGATGCAGGGTTGGCAAAAAAGTGTATTTTTGCAAAAACTTTTTAAACGCTTAAAAAATTTATTTTTGTTCTAAGACAGGCCCATCTCAAAATTTTACTGAAAATACATGTAGTAGCAAACCTTGAATTATGATAAACTTATCAACATTTATTTTTCATTAGATACATGTAAACAAAATGCAAGTTTTTCCTTTTTTGCATTAGAAAATCGATTATGAAAGTACAAATTGACGAAACCCAAAAATTATTTTCCAAACTTTCCATAAAGTTCTATATGAATTTGAAAAAAATCATTACAAAAGTTTTTTTAAACAGTGTTTGTAACCTTGTAAACAAAATTTTTAATCTCAAGTGAACGCAAGAATCAGTAACACTTTCTTTTAAGTAAATTTCATTCTGACGACTGATGGGCGAGCCTGATCACACCGCAATTAGACTAATATCAATAACGTCACCACAGAGTTGGAAATAGGCCGATTATTTAGGCTCTATCCTGACTCGACCCAATACACATTAGGCCCAAGCCCAGGCTGGCCCATTTCAAAATACAAATTATTCGACCCAAGCACGGCTTGGCCGAAATTATTTTTCTTTTACGCCACTGGTAGTGTCTTTTACCTCATAGAAACCCATAAGCACTACATTATGAATTTGATTGGATAATTTGCATAATTTGTTGATCAATATTTAACTTATATTCTGCTTTAGTCAGTCAATGCTAATTCATTTCTGCTGAAATTTAAATTCTATTGTTAACCTTAATACAATAAACGTATCGTAAAGGGCCTGGGGACTAAGGACTTCAAACCTTCCTGAAACAGATGTGAGCCCTTCCTGTAAATGATTGCGTTTTCTACTGAATAGTATTGAATTCGCATTTTCCCAAATGTTATCAATGAAGACAACCATTTCATAAAAGTTAATTCTATGTGAACTTAACTTGTGTTTATTTCAATTCAATATGTATTTTTACAGGTTCTACAAAAGTACTGGAGTTTCACTAAAAATTAAGTTTTTCAAGAATTTCATTTTAAATGTTGTTAATTTCTTATACAACAACAATGTATGTAATGTATTAAAGAAAACAATACTATCCAAGCAATATATCCCTTTAAGCGTATTACATATAGAAATTATGTTTATTAATCCTTTAATGCATTGCCAGGATTGTAATCGTCCTTTGTATTATTTAGAGAACAAGATCAGTTCTTATATATTCAAATACTAAGATTCTCTACCAACTTACATCAACTTACACCAATACAAAGTAAGTGGGAGTTTTCAGCCGACAAAAATTAGATGTTTTCAAATACCAATTAATACAGTAGGCCCAAGCCCGGCCCGATCCCCTCCTCCCCATTCCAAGTCTGCATCACCAATTAAATATATATTTTTTAAAATGCGTTTACTTGAGTAAATAGCTCATTTAAAGATTAATTTAAAACATAATTTGAATTTAAAAAAATTTGCTACAAATAGATGCACTTCCACATGTAATAAAATGGATGGAGAAAAATGCTTTTTCCGACAATTCTTAGTTGACATATTAGATCTGTCAAACGCATTTAATTTCATTAATCACCAAACATCTTAGGCAGCAATGCATTAAAATTATTAATTTTTCTTCAAATTTCTTGAAAATTTGTGATAGGTTTTAGAGGTCGACGGTAAACCGAACCCGAAACCGAAACCGCGGTTTTCACACAGACTGAAACCGAACCGACTCATTTTCACTAACACGGATTCAAACAGTTTTTTATGACTGATAATTTCGCATTTCTTAGATAACGATTTATCCTTGGTTTCTGCTATAATTTTGCAAACTTTAGGAGCACCATCCTGCTTTATGGTGTCAATGATTCTTCTCTCATTAAGACTAAGAAAATCTTGAAATCAATCTTGTAAAACCATAAGAAAATATAGCTTCGAAATTACAGTTTTCATTACTGAACAAAACCGAACCGAAACCGCGGTTTTTGCCCCAAACCGATCTCAACCAAACCGAAGTTAAAATTTCAAAACCGTCGACCTTTAATAGGTTTTCTGAGGAACTATACAAAATTGTGCATAGTGCAAAGGTTTAGCAAACTCAACCAAAATAATTAAATGTTTTCTAAATTAATACAAATATAATATGGTCATGTTTTAAAAAGTGAATGATTAAATAATTATTGTTTTATGAACTTTCAAAGGAATTGTGAAGTGTTCATTTATTAATAGTTCCATTGTCAAGTAGAACTTGTTTGCAAAAATTTTAGAAAATAACTAAGTTACTTGAAAACTGTAACCGTTTTGCTAATGCAATAATTTATATCTGGAAAATCTTTGTGTTAAAATTGTATTCAAATTTATCATTATAAATTAAAACCACTCTGCAGGTAACGCTTATAAATTGAAATATTATTAATAGCTCTAGCTTCATAGGTGTAAAGGGTGCACATCATTTATTCAAGATAATTATGCGACAAAGTATGAGAGATACGTATTTATAGTCAAGTTTAATTCAAAGAACAACAAAATTCTCTTTAATCACACTGTTTAAAAGTAAATATACATGTATATATACAACGAATTAATAGAGATTCGTCTTTTGAATACAATTGTAGATTAAAGAACTTAATATGAATATTCATTTATAGGATAACTAACATTATAAGCCTAAGCTATTTAAATTTCTTATTACATTTGAAATTTACATATATTTACATAAAGTAATTTTATAAATATTTTTCTATAGAAGAATATAAAAAACTTACAGCAAGTGTTGCTTCTGTAAACAAAGAACGTGCGAAAGTATTCTATTCAAAGACAACATTCTTGTTATACTTCATCAATTTAAAGATTACTCTTAAATTCCAATTGCTTTTGCTTGAAGCATTGAGGCAAACGTTACATTGTCTACCATACCCTCCATCACAAAGTGCACTAGGACACGTGAACTGAGGAAAAACTCCTTTAAATTTTATATCATCTACTTGAGCAATCTCACAAAAAAATTTAAGTTGCTGCTTTGTAATTCAATCAGCCTCATTGGAATCATGTTGTCATTAATTTCCATGTCTACAAGAGCATTAGATGTGATAATGCTGGTATTCGACACCTTCAAATGTGTCAGCTCTGGGTCGACCGGCCGGTCAGTATTTACTGATCGGGTCGGGTCAGAGAAATCCTGGCCGGTTTGAGCTCTGTTGTAGACCTTCGACTTTATTTGCACAATAGTACTTTTTTGAGCTCAGTGTGTTTTTCGTGTGCTTCGAGGCAATCTTTAAAATGTGGAAATCTTTTATCAATTATATGAACAGTGAAGAACGATTCTATAGCATTTTCTTCACCCTTTGACCAATCGTGCATATATTATTGTTGAGCGCTTACTATGTCACTCTAAAACATACATTAAATTATTTTAGAAAAAAACTTTTCAAGATCAGGAAAGAATATTTAATGCATTCCAATGTTTTCATAAATAATTATATATATATATATATATATATATANATATATACATTCATACATAGAGTGCCGGACATCATATATACATTCATACATAGAGTGCCGGACATCATATATACATTCATACATAGAGTGCCGGACATCATATATACATTCATACATAGAGTGCCGGACATCATATATACATTCATATATAGAGTGCCGGACATATATACATTCATACATAGAGTGCCGGACATATATACATTCATACATAGAGTGCCGGACATCATATATACATTCATACATAGAGTGCCGGACATCATATATACATTCATACATAGAGTGCCGGACATCATATATACATTCATACATAGAGTGCCGGACATCATATATACATTCATACATAGAGTGCCGGACATCATATATACATTCATACATAGAGTGCCGGACATCATATATACATTCATACATAGAGTGCCGGACATCATATATACATTCATACATAGAGTGCCGGACATCATATATACATTCATACATAGAGTGCCGGACATCATATATACATTCATACATAGAGTGCCGGACATCATATATACATTCATACATAGAGTGCCGGACATCATATATACATTCATACATAGAGTGCCGGACATCATATATACATTCATACATAGAGTGCCGGACATCATATATACATTCATACATAGAGTGCCGGACATCATATATACATTCATACATAGAGTGCCGGACATCATATATACATTCATACATAGAGTGCCGGACATCATATATACATTCATACATAGAGTGCCGGACATCATATATACATTCATACATAGAGTGCCGGACATCATATATACATTCATACATAGAGTGCCGGACATCATATATACATTCATACATAGAGTGCCGGACATCATATATACATTCATACATAGAGTGCCGGACATCATATATACATTCATACATAGAGTGCCGGACATCATATATACATTCATACATAGAGTGCCGGACATCATATATACATTCATACATAGAGTGCCGGACATCATATATACATTCATACATAGAGTGCCGGACATCATATATACATTCATACATAGAGTGCCGGACATCATATATACATTCATACATAGAGTGCCGGACATCATATATACATTCATACATAGAGTGCCGGACATCATATATACATTCATACATAGAGTGCCGGACATCATATATACATTCATACATAGAGTGCCGGACATCATATATACATTCATACATAGAGTGCCGGACATCATATATACATTCATACATAGAGTGCCGGACATCATATATACATTCATACATAGAGTGCCGGACATCATATATACATTCATACATAGAGTGCCGGACATCATATATACATTCATACATAGAGTGCCGGACATCATATATACATTCATACATAGAGTGCCGGACATCATATATACATTCATACATAGAGTGCCGGACATCATATATACATTCATACATAGAGTGCCGGACATCATATATACATTCATACATAGAGTGCCGGACATCATATATACATTCATACATAGAGTGCCGGACATCATATATACATTCATACATAGAGTGCCGGACATCATATATACATTCATACATAGAGTGCCGGACATCATATATACATTCATACATAGAGTGCCGGACATCATATATACATTCATACATAGAGTGCCGGACATCATATATACATTCATACATAGAGTGCCGGACATCATATATACATTCATACATAGAGTGCCGGACATCATATATACATTCATACATAGAGTGCCGGACATCATATATACATTCATACATAGAGTGCCGGACATCATATATACATTCATACATAGAGTGCCGGACATCATATATACATTCATACATAGAGTGCCGGACATCATATATACATTCATACATAGAGTGCCGGACATCATATATACATTCATACATAGAGTGCCGGACATCATATATACATTCATACATAGAGTGCCGGACATCATATATACATTCATACATAGAGTGCCGGACATCATATATACATTCATACATAGAGTGCCAGACTTCTATATATCAATTCTTTGGATAACTTTAATCATCTTTAACTTTTCCGTAAATATAAATTGAAAACATTTTAGGTTGTTTAGTTAGTATATTTTTTTATAATAGTTAAATTTCATAAAGCTGGGCGAGTAGCATTATCAATCATGTTTCATATTGCTGTGTGTTATTCAAATTTATCAATTGGAAAAAATTGTAAAAATTTATTTTTCATTAAATTATAGATTTTCAAGTTTTATTGAAAAAAATGAATACGATTAAGAAAATCAATATATTTTCAATTTTAAGACATCCAATATTGAAAATTTTCAAGGAAAATTTGTGAAAATATAATTTTGTGAGCAATTGTTACATTAAATCTAAAAATATTATTTTTTGTAATGAAAGGATAAATACCAAGTTTTAATATAACAGCGTCAACATCATAGTTTTTTTAGTAGGTTTAGTATAAAATTATACAATGGCACAATATGTTGCAAGAATAATTTTGTTCATAATTGCTTGGCTAACCTAGGTCTTAGATCTACGTATTAATTGGTAACACTGATATTTTGTAGTAAATTGATAATTGAAATGAAATTATTCTGTATAGAGCCCAAATAAAGAAAATTGTTTTTGTAGATTCCTTATCTTGTTACAAATGTTTTGTTAATATTATTCAATTGATATATGTGTTGTTTAAATCATTCCATTTGAACTGATATTAGGAAATAAGAAAATAGACTTGTAAAGACAATAGTTTCACATCCATTTGCTATCAACAATTTATCAGATTTATTAATTTCTTATTAATAATTTTTATATAAAACTTTGGTAAAGTATTAAGTTTCTTGGCAATTTTTTTAGTAAATTTTCAACAATAAATGATATTTTTCTTTCTAATATATGTATAAGAAATAAATTATTTGCTATTACCAGTTGTCGCAATTATCATACCCTGTAAAGTTCATTGATTTTGTAAATAGGTTGTTTCAAAAAAGCTAAGCTCAGTGGTCTGAACTCAGCCAAGTATTATTTCTTCTTGTTCTGTGGGATTTTAGAGCCCGAAATTGCCAAAGTGCACCATAATAATATTAACTTATATACTAATGCTAGTCATGCTCTGGAAGTTTCAGACAACCGAAAGCTTAATAAATACCCAGAATCATGTTCAGCAGCTGGTATATCCTTCATACAACTATCAGTAAAACTCTATGAGGATGGTCACCAATTGCTATCAAAGTATTCTCCAAAATGACTTTTATGTCTTCTGCCAGAAGTGCCTCTTGCGATCTGAATACGATTTCTACATATTTTTTCCAGCAATTGTCAGTAATTTTACACAGGGGAAATGCTACCATTTTTTATCAAGATATTGTGGTTAGGGTTCATATCTAATTTATGGCATCTGAAACACAAACTCAACCATTGTACAAGTTTTTCAGTATCGATCACCCAAAAAATAATCATTGTAATGTTAATTTTATATAAATTGATTTTCGTTCTTTTAAAAACAATTTTATGTTTGGCGATTCTTTAATATTCTATTTTTGTAATGTTAATTTTGTAAAAAGTAAATATTTGAACTTATATACTGGATATTCATTGTGCTTAATATATCCTCAATTTTTATAATAAACTTATAACTTTCTTCATAATTATCAGCAGTCACAAAATGCCATTGCATCAGGCATTTTTTGATCTTAGATTTTTTGTATGTTGAAGGGCTACCAAATGCACAATCATGATTTCCATTGTCTGGCAGCAATCAAAAGACAGGGCCTGCTTCTGTCCAACATGGTGAACGTCTGCATAAAGTTTTCAAAGACTTAGCACGCCGTTATTACCACAAGTCAATAAAAAGTATGCTTCTCCATTATATTTGGTAAGACTGACGAAAACATGAGATATTTCAATTATCAAACTTTATCGATTTATCTCTATTCAATATTGTCCAAATATAAGGTTGATTTAAGTTATGAGGCAAGTATTATTATATAGTTTATATATTATTAGATTCATGTTTAGTTTATTTTGCTTTTATGAATAAAGACCAACATAATCTTAGAAATTTTGGAATCTTCAATTTTAAAAAAATATAAAAACAGAAATGATTTATATTGAAGGACAAAAAAATAGTTTTAATAATTAAATTCAGCGAAAAAATGTGGTCTAGAGAATACTGTTTCGGTTTGAAATTAATTTCATGCAGACAGTGAAATCTTAATGTAGGTAGAAATTGGAGTTTATATGATACGTCATCCTAAGGTCAAAATTAAAATGGCCATAACTTTTTCATTTTATTGGTTCCATTGGATTTTGCAGGAAGACCACAAACACTGATAAAAAGGATCGCTACACACATTCAAGAATGCTTAGACCACCACTTTAAAGCTTAGATTGTTCTTCACTCAAATACAAAGCCATCATTCAATTTTATATTTACACCTTTCAATGTGACTATGAAGATATGTTATGCTTACATGATGCAGATTTTCCATTTGAATTTGAGTGTGTAAATAAGTTTTATCTTAGAATCATTAGATAATATGACCTAGATAACTTCTTATTTGCATTCACACATTGACCTTAAAACAGTAGTTATATGGTATCAATGAACAAATACATCAATTGCTCATGAGTTCATAGAGTAATAAATAGGAGAAGTAACGTTAAAATATGTTTGTAATTTGACTTTTAATTCGACAGTGCAGTGTAATGGTAATTTTGAGCACTAGCATGAGAAAATGTGCGAAAGTCTTGCTTCTCACTGAACCAAAATTATTCTACGTCCAAATGAATGGTCAAATGGGAGAAATATGTTAGAATAAATGTTGAATTGGAGCTTAGCTATCATCCATGCAAATAGCAATCAAGAAAATATAAAAAGAATTTGCTATCTTTTTCATTAGACAATAACTAAAATTATTAAAAATATTTTTCAAAATAAGATCAAAATAAAAATTTCATCAAAGCTGGATATTAGAACCAAGTACTATTGATAATTTAAATTACAAAAAGAATTGTAAAGAATTGTTTTATCAATTGCTGTATAGATCTATGGAACAAATTACCAAATGAAATAAAAGAAAAATCTAACATTAAAGACTTTAAGAAAAAAATTAAAAGTATCACCAAAGAAAAGAACCTAGTAGCATATTTAAAGAATAATGTCTCTAACTAAATAATATTAATTTGCAACCAAGTCAATTGATAGAAAAACCATTTATTTAAACTTTAAAAAGTTTTTTCTATACTTTTGTTTCGTTTCAAAGGTTTAAATATATAAATTATTATACAGGGTTGCAGAAGAAACCACCGCCAAATTTTTGTACTACTTTTAGAACATGTTCTCAGACCAGAAATGGAACCGGCTACAGGCCAGCCAGGGCCGGAAATTTACCGGCGTGCAGCTGCTTTTACACTTCATAAAAGGCCGGTAAAATTACCTGCCGTTTACTGGCCGATATTGTAAACGTATTTCTTGTTTTATCTTATAAACAGAGAAAATTTGGCTTAGTTTGTGAGGAATTCCTATGAAAATCTAAAATTCGAAAAGATTTTATAGTATAAGCAGAAGCTCTTTATAATACTGAAAGTGTAATCTTTAAGATTTATCCTTAAAATTTAAGAGACCTCACACAAAGAAAGCAACTTGAACCCTTGTATTTTAATATTATTAGATGGGACGCTCAAAATATATTTGAAGGATGAAAAGATATTTAATTAGTTTTATCTATTTTAGCTATCATGCAAAATAAACAAATTAAATACAAACTGAGACGTTCACAATTTAAATTCACTGAAAGGCTAAAATGACTAGTTATGCAAAGAATTGATACATAGTAATTAGTAAAATTGTGTTTTGCTAGAAATATAGTTTTAATTATAGCTATATAGTTAAATTTATATCAATTATCTATTATAATAGGTTGGAATGTGCGTTATGCAATTTTCTAAATTAAAACAGCTTATATATATATATATATATATTTATTTATTTATATATATAAATACAGAGAGAGAGAAAGAGAGAGCGATAGAGAGAGATTTTATCAAATGAAATTTATTATAAACTTTAAAGTTCGTCTAAAAAATATACAGAATATTTACAGTTTGTTGAAAAATTAATCTAATTGTACCCCTAATACTCATGCTTATTGGTAGTCGCAATTAAAATTTAAAATAATGCTTTTTTCTAGGAAATAATGACTGTCTTTAAAATCTTTATTATTACTAATCTGCTATTAACTCATTATTAAAATCTAGAAATTATAAATGTAAAATTATGTTGTACAAAATCATTTTGATTTCTTACCTCTGCAGAATTCGAAATAACACTGGAAAACATGAGATTTTCTTTATTTATCTCTTTAGTAGTTCTGACAATACAGTTCCTTGAATGCATATGCAGATCACTAGTTAACATGCTAAATCCACTGCTCGAAAACATGGATTCGAAAATGAAAGGATGTCCAAGAAAACTATTTCTAAATCATGTGAAATCGTATATTAAAATTAGGAAGCACAAATAAATGTTACTATGTTCAATTTTGACTGTAATAAATAATCCAAAATTTTCATCTACAAAGTAATAATTCCTGTTGTTACATAAATTACGGTCTAACTAGTTAATAAATCAAATGTTTGCCATTGATGAAAAAACAGAATTTTTTTCTCAATATTTACATTTTCATTTGAGGTCAAGTTAGAACAATAAAAATTCTTCATTCAAACTTTCTCGATCGAGAGTTTTCAATTAGGATTAAAGTTTTTAATGTTTTAAATACCTGAAAGCCTTGATCATTTGATAGATTATCTTTGAGATTTCATAAGATACATCCACATCGTGTAAACTTTAATGTTGCTATATATTGAAAATTGAATTTGTTTCTATATTGGATTAACACAAATATGAAATACACTTAATGAACTGAAGTATTTGATTCTAGATTTGATTTTATATGATGATCATTTTGTACTTTTTCAATTTGTTTTCTTCTTATGTATGTGGTTGATATTGCCTTTTTTTATTGTTAAACAGTATATAATATTTATCACTATGAGATTCATTTCTCTACATTCTCCTCACACTTAATATGCTGTTAGCAGATACCCCAACACGCATTTAACAAAAAATAAATTTGCAAATTTTGATTAATGTTGCAATCAGGAAAGAGATCAGATTTCCCTTCTAGCATTAATTGACTCTGAAGAATCCTAAAAGGCAATCACAGAAAACCGAAACCACAAAACGATGTTATAGATTTTTTAAGCAAGTTTTCATTGCATGTAATAATTAAGATTATATATGTTGATCAATTATATTTTTATTAGAATATTCTTTTATTCCTCTTTATAAATGTAAAAAATCATCATTGGATTTACACTATTATATCAGATTATGCGAATCAAGAATACTTGGACTGTGTAAACATGCTTGAATTAAGCAATCGCGTTCATCAATTTACATATCTACCACAAACCTTACTTAGTAACAAGGGGTACAACAACATACTATATGAGGCTCTAGTTGGTAAATTCAAATTTCTTTACAACCTTGCGCTAATATTTAGTCCCAAGCACACATGCACAATCAGGGGCGCACCCAGCTTTTTTTCTGAGGGGGGGAACTATTCTTTAGTATATATATATATATATATATATATATATTGGCATATTTTCATAGATATTCTTACATGCAAAGTAGTTTATAAATTCATTATTCTGAAGATTTTGACTACAACAATGGAAAAAGCATTGTCAGGGAAATTAAATAGTATACATTTTTTGACATTCTACCCAAAACAGAAAGGTTGATATTAACGAAATTCAACTATTCAATTTAAGGTTTACTATTTCATATATCTACTTTTAAATGTCATCTTTATAATAAAATTTCAACATAGCAAACGTAACCAGTATACTATGAATGTTTGTTAAAAATTACTAAAACTGAAATATTTTTGCCTACCCCTATTAAACCATTACTAAGATTGACTAACACACATATCTGCTCCGTGGTTCAGTAGGTGAGGAGGATTTCGAACACAGACTGTTGTCCTGTTAACTGATCCTAATCTCAATAGGAAAAATTTCCATTTTTTGTGGTAGGATGATCTTTAAAAAATTCTTACTTTCTTATTTCTTAGTTATTCCAACCAAAAAC
>CABFPE010001185.1:29208-45936 GCA_900660155.1 Hofstenia miamia | reverse complement strand
ATATATATATATATATATATATATATGTACATAGGTTTATACGCATATAATTCGTATCTGAACTTAATACTTTAAACGGTCCGAAATGATCCCCCATAAAATTTCCATTGTTCTTATCTTTGAATGTATCAGTAAAATCATGTGCAGTCCCGAGATTTTTGGATTACTTCCAGCTCTAGCCCACGTAGTTGATTGGATATACAAATATTTATATTATTTTAAATTTTTTAGAGCACTTTTAAGTTAAAGATAATGGATAAATTTTGTAGTGCAGTTTTAAATTAATTATCAGATATATGAAACTTTCCAAAGTGCCTCTTTATAAGTTTGAATGAAGTTGCAAAAGCAACATTAGATAGAATAATTGTATAATAATTTATAAGTCAATTACTTAGACATATCTAATTAAAATGTAAGATATATCTTGAACTGCATTGATAACAGTGAGGAACTACTGTATGCTTATATTTTCATTGGAACAATTTCTTGAAAATTTTTAAATCCAGGCGTTTTTCTGTTCAAAAGGCATCTTATTGCAAAATCATATCATTGCCTTTATCTGTGCAAGAGAGAAAACTATTCGAGTGATGCAACGGAATATGCCTAAACTCGATTATATTACCAATTGCTTTCACGTTCACATCAAATAAAGCTTTGTTGCTTTCCAAAAGCTTTTTAAACTTTTAAGTTCTACTTCAGGAGCACAATATGCATCAAAAGTTTCAAAAAATCATTCTTTCTACTGAATACATCAATCTCATTCATTGGAAAATGTATAGATTTTCATGCTGTGCTCAGCTCAAGATTGATTTTTTTTAATTTCGTGTCGAGCTCGTGCCCCACTATGTCCCTTCATGCTGTGCTTGTACCGAAAAATCAAGGTACGGTGCCAGTTTGGAACCGGCCATAAATTTTATGTCGGGTCGGTAGTTGACCTCCAATAGCTAATACCCTCGGCCAGTTTTGGCCGACACATTATATTTGCATTGTATAGTTAATCTGGTCAAGTATATATATATATATATATANTTTCAGTAAGACTGTGTAATTAGGAGTTTCATGAAATCCCAAAAATTCAATAAATTTATGAAATTGCTACTTTATCCAAAAACATAAGTTTGAGGAGTTGGGGGTAGGGTTAGGTTTAGTATTGTCCAATAAATAAATGAAGTATTTAGGTATTTTAATGTTTACATATATATATATATATATATATATATATGTATATATTAGCAAAATATTTCCAACTTATCAAATAAACCAAAAATGTTTCTTAATTTTGAAATTTTTAAGCAGCTGCAGGTCGGTAAATTGCCAGTCAGTCAGTAGCCGGTTCCATCGTATTTGAATATTATAATGGGCTTCAGCGGCAAGGCTGCAGGCGGTATTGCATTTGAGAACCAATTAAAATTAAATAAAAAGGATTTTTTAAAAAATCGAAATGAAAAATTTTTAAAAAGCAATCACTAGAGATTATCAATGAAATTTATGACACTGATCCTATTCTGTCCTCAACTTGATTTGCGATGCCTAAGGCCCTACCCGAGGCTTAACCTTAGCTGATTAATCCTGATAGACCTGATCTAAACATTTTGACCTGATTCAATTTAATAGACAAAAAACATTCTTCAAACGACATATTTCAAATTCTAACACTAATATTGTTTTTTGAATATGTTGTTCAAATCGCTTATAATGACACATTGCATCAACAAAATTCTTGTCTTATTTGAAATTTTCTACTTTGGAGAAGGGGAATTAATTGTTTGATATAGAAGTTACATCAGTTCCTTGAATTGTAATGATATCATGGGTTCCAGATTCTCGCTCTAAATAAGGTTGTGCATTTAAAAGGTCTTCCAAAATGGCGGCATTTTGTCAAAGCACGTCTAACCTGGTGAATTGTGAATAAGTAATCAAAATCAGACCGACTTAAATATTATGTTACGATCACTCTAGACGACTTTAAATATTTTTCGCATGTACTAAGATAGTTAGTAAAATGCCATTCACAGCGCCATCTTTTGAACTAATTTGGAATATTTAAAACTCAAATTTCGTAAAATGTTTCAATAATCAATTATAGGCAGCACAGACATAGTGTATGTATTATAACAAATTCTTCTATTATTTGCAAGAATATACTCTTCATAGATANCCTGATTCAATTTAATAGACAAAAAACATTCTTCAAACGACATATTTCAAATTCTAACACTAATATTGTTTTTTGAATATGTTGTTCAAATCGCTTATAATGACACATTGCATCAACAAAATTCTTGTCTTATTTGAAATTTTCTACTTTGGAGAAGGGGAATTAATTGTTTGATATAGAAGTTACATCAGTTCCTTGAATTGTAATGATATCATGGGTTCCAGATTCTCGCTCTAAATAAGGTTGTGCATTTAAAAGGTCTTCCAAAATGGCGGCATTTTGTCAAAGCACGTCTAACCTGGTGAATTGTGAATAAGTAATCAAAATCAGACCGACTTAAATATTATGTTACGATCACTCTAGACGACTTTAAATATTTTTCGCATGTACTAAGATAGTTAGTAAAATGCCATTCACAGCGCCATCTTTTGAACTAATTTGGAATATTTAAAACTCAAATTTCGTAGAATGTTTCAATAATCAATTATAGGCAGCACAGACATAGTGTATGTATTATAACAAATTCTTCTATTATTTGCAAGAATATACTCTTCATAGATAAATATTTTTGAAATGTTCTGTTAACATACATATATATTGTTACTAATATGGTGTCAATAAAATGTTGACAGAAATCTGACAACGTGTGTTGTTTCAGACGTCCCGATATGGGATAAGTAATTTTTCTTACATTAAAACTTTATAATTAACTATTGAAAATCCGATGTTCCATTGAAAACAATTATTGCTTTCACATACGCTAGGCACAAGTAAAAATTTATTACGTAATATTCTTCATAAAGCCATAAAAAGCAGTGTTGGAAGAAGTTAAAAATTTGAGCTGAGCAGAGGTATTTACATTCTATGCTCAACCGATTGGGGGAACTAAAAAACCATGTATAGCTGGTTTAAAAATACTTTCTGAGAATATCTAAAATTCATTGATAGATGAGCAGCCTTCCAAACGTTATATAAAGTTAAAACTTCTAAAATGAGTGAGCTTGAGGCAATTTTTAATTGGCTATTACGGTTTTTGAATTCTCTCTGATATTGCAATATGCATGGTTAAAATTAATTTTCTAAATTAATTACACAATTATTTTAATTAACTTAAAAATTTCGACATAGAATCTGAATTTTACCAGGAATTTAAAAAAATTCACAAATAAACCAGATAATGCACCACTCTTTAGTTGTGTTCAGTGGCAATTTTCTTGGCCGCAGCCGCCGTGCAAAATAAATTTTTGCCTAAGCCAGCCGCTGGATGTACTTGGCCGTTATTCATAGTCGTGATTTTTACTACTACTAAGTGCAACACTGCTCTTTTCACTGCAGCGATTAAAACAAGCCTATTGTTTGGGGACAATTAAGAAAAATCATGGAAACCAAGTTTTCATCATAATGCTCAGAATTTTTAGGTAAGCATATTGTAGAATCACTGGGGTGTGATTCTAGCAAACTCAAAGAGAATACAGTTCAAACTATTTCTATTTACAAAATGCATTGCTCTATATATACAAGTTATTTACAATATTTACAAATACCAGTCACTAACAAGAAAAGCGCAAGGTCTGGCTGATAAATAGCAACAACTACCAGCGATGCTACACGCCGCCCCAAGCCAGACTCAGCGACTTTTCTTGTGTGCCCAATGGAGGAGGATTTGGTCCAAAAGGATCCATTCGACAGCTCTTCACTCAAACATGCAAAACTAAGGCGTAGGCTTGGCTGACTCCTATCGATTGGGTTAATCTTGTGGAGAGGCATCAGATGCATCAGATTTAACCTTTGAAACCATGTCCATCATCAATTGTGGCTGGCGATGACTGAGAACAAGAGATTAAGAACCATCTTCTTTGCAGCATCATTACAAGCTCTTTGCTCAAACACGCAAAAACTAAGGCGTAGACTCAGCTGACTCCTATCAATTGGGTTAATCTTGCAGAGAGGCATTGGAATGTTCTGCATCACATCAGGGTCCTGTCACGGTCGCCATGTAGAATCACTGGGGTGTGATTCTAGTGAACACAAAGAGAATACAGTTCAAACTATTTCTATTTACAAAATGCATTGCTCTATATATACAAGTTATTTACAATATTTACAAATACCAGTCACTAACAAGAAAAGCGCAAGGTCTGGCTGATAAATAGCAACAACTACCAGCGATGCTACACGCCGCCCCAAGCCAGACTCAGCGACTTTTCTTGTGTGCCCAATGGAGGAGGATTTGGTCCAAAAGGATCCATTCGACAGCTCTTCACTCAAACATGCAAAACTAAGGCGTAGGCTTGGCTGACTCCTATCGATTGGGTTAATCTTGTGGAGAGGCATCAGATGCATCAGATTTAACCTTTGAAACCATGTCCATCATCAATTGTGGCTGGCGATGACTGAGAACAAGAGATTAAAAACCATCTTCTTTGCAGCATCATTACAAGCTCCTTGCTCAAACATGCAAAAACTAAGGCGTAGACTCGGCTGACTCCTATCGATTGGGTTAATCTTGCAGAGAGGCATTGGAATGTTCTGCATCACATCAGGGTCCTGTCATGGTCGCCATGTAGAATCACTGGGGTGTGATTCTAGCGAACTCAAAGAGAATACAGTTCAAACTATTTCTATTTACAAAATGCATTGCTCTATATATACAAGTTATTTACAATATTTACAAATACCAGTCACTAACAAGAAAAGCACAAGGTCTGGCTGATAAATAGCAACAACTACCAGCGATGCTACAATATAACTAAAAGCACGTTGAAATGTACTGCACTGTGCCCAACTGAATGTAGTAATTAATAATAAACGAGACATCATCTGTCAATCACTCTTGATTAATCTTCAAAAGTAAGAAAATAAGAAATTGAATAATGAATTAATATTTTCAGAAGTGCATTAAACCGGTATTTTGACCGTAAAACAAAATCTTTGGCAGTTGCCGGCAGTTAGCCATGGCTCTTTGGCAGTAGCCGGGTCTTTGTGAAGCCATAGACATAGCGCAGATCACTACTGTTTAGCCTAGCAGCTCCAAAAATTATAACCCAAGTTAAACCAGACATTTATTACATTCTGTAATTTTTATAAACGCTATGATTCACGAATTAATAATGATAATTAGGTAAACCACAGAAGATGGAGGATTCCTTCCCTTTTCATTGTTGTTATAGAGCCGTGCCAAGGCGCACATTATTGAGGGACTCCTTTGCATAAAGTGATTTTAACACTACGCAGAGCTTAGTTCAATTTTTGTTTTCATGGGGTTTCAGACTACCTTATCAGCAAAATACTAGGTATGGAGAAAATTTGATAGATTTTAAAAAAAATTTTCTGAAAAATAATTATGATTTTCACGTACTTCAGGCTGAAGACAATTTTTAGGCTTATCTTTGATAAAGTAAATTAAGACTGGATGAAATGTGTGTACTTGGGCTGGGTAGTGTGGCATAATCCATTGAATAATCATGTGTGGTCAAAATAAGAGAAAAGATGGATGTAACTAAGACTAAAGTATTATAATGATTAATATGTAAACACATGATTATGATTGATTATTTGATTTGTAAATTGTTTTATGCAGATTATATTTAAATTTTGCTCAACAGTATTTGGCAAAAACAAAGATGGCCAAACAGCATACTCTAATTAACACTGACGTTGCGTAATTAATAGCAGAACTAAAATACGAGGGAAAATTGTAAACAAGAGTCGATCAAACAGGTACTAGTCAAGTATTTGATTATTTACTAAAAAGTGCTATTGTAGCATCATCCAAATGATATCAGAAATAAACTGCAAACGTCGCAAGAAGAGATTAAGATTGAAAAGAAGTTGATTAAAGATATTGTAATTAAATCAATTGTTATTATTTCAGATTTATTTGTAAAATGCAACTAAGAAACAACATGTGTCAAAAAAGAGATATTTGTGTCTGTTGATAGAAGTACTTTTAACTAAATGACGCTTACATTATTTTTAGCCACCATCTTGGCAGAAAGTTTAAATTTGAATTGACAGGTACTTCTTTTGGAAATACTATAAATAGATTAAAACACTGTAAGAAGTTGATAAAGAATTTTACTTAGAATTCTTATTTTGTTTCACATTAATGGTTTGAATATTTAGTACAATGTCGAGCTAATCAAGTGGTGTTTAGTAGTGGTCTGGATACATCACAGGGAACAATTCTAGGGTCTCTGTNTTTCTACATGTGTTAGATAATTAACTGTCAGCAAATGGTTGGATTACCGAACCTTATGAATTATCTTAATACTATTTTAGATCCAAATAAATGACCCATAATTGACTGATAAAATGACTGTACACGTAGTAAATTATAAATGTAGGTTAGGTAGTTGTTCAAACAGAATGTATTTAAATAAGCCAATATATTTTGGTAATGGCTACATGTAATATTTAATGAACAACTAGTAATAGTTTAGGTCGCAAATAGATATAACACTTTCACACAATAGAGCACACAATAGAGTTTAAGTTGACTTGAGTAAGCACAGAGCTAATGTAGGAGCTAATGTAGGGTACACATAAGCTATCTTGATTGAGCTGAGAAGTGGCACTCAAGCATCAGATGGAACGGTGAAACTGGATGTGGAGATCCACTTTGGGCAGATGCCCAATAGGAGATCGTTATAGAGGTTACCGCAATGCTTCGTCACCTAAAAAGTGAGCAGTTAATTCTAGGTTACATAAGATAACAGAAGAAACCAGTCAAGCAGTAACAACAAGTAAATCCTTACCCGCAATAACACAGCTAACGTTATAAAGTAACAGTAGATAAACTGTGATAATGCCTGGTAGAGGATGTTACACTATAAATATGTTACGATTGTTAGGATAATTGATGAACGAATTTAGTTTGGATTTACTTCTTCTCTTGTCAGGTTATTTCATAATTTATGGAAAGCTAAATGTTGAAGTACTAGAGGTAATTGTACAGTGGTTCCCACATCTGTTTAAAGGAATGTTGGAGCAACCTCATGAACAGCTATTCAATGGCGGTGAGGGCGATAGCTGTAATTTCCTTATGGTACTTTTAGGTTACGAATAGGGATAGGGATTTTTCTCCGTTATAGCTTTCCTACTGCCAGATCACGACAGTGCACACATGTTAGGTGTAGGGGTTTTCTCTTGATTAGCCAACTAGCATTTCACTTCTACATGTGTTAGATAATTAACTGTCAGCAAATGGTTGGATTACCAAACCTTATGAATTATCTTAATACTATTTTAGATCCAAATAAATGACCCATAATTGACTGATAAAATGACTGTACACGTAGTAAATTATAAATGTAGGTTAGGTAGTTGTTCAAACAGAATGTATTTAAATAAGCCAATATATTTCGGTAATGGCTACATGTAATATTTAATGAACAACTAGTAATAGTTTAGGTCGCAAATAGATATAACACTTTCACACAATAGAGTTTAAGTCGAGTTGTGTCATGTCTTGAGTAAGCACAGAGCTAATGTAGGAGCTAATGTAGGGTACACATAAGCTATCTTGATTGAGCTGAGAAGTGGCACTCAAGCATCAGATGGAACGGTGAAACTGGATGTGGAGATCCACTTTGGGCAGATGCCCAATAGGAGATCGTTATAGAGGTTACCGCAATGCTTCGTCACCTAAAAAGTGAGCAGTTAATTCTAGGTTACATAAGATAACAGAAGAAACCAGTCAAGCAGTAACAACAAGTAAATCCTTACCCGCAATAACACAGCTAACGTTATAAAGTAACAGTAGATAAACTGTGATAATGCCTGGTAGAGGATGTTACACTATAAATATGTTACGATTGTTAGGATAATTGATGAACGAATTTAGTTTGGATTTACTTCTTCTCTTGTCAGGTTATTTCATAATTTATGGAAAGCTAAACATTTAAGTACTAGAGGTAATTGTACAGTGGTTCCCACATCTGTTTAAAGGAATGTTGGAGCAACCTCATGAACAGCTATTCAATGGCGGTGAGGGCGATAGCTGTAATTTCCTTATGGTACTTTTAGGTTACGAATAGGGATAGGGATTTTTCTCCGTTATAGCTTTCCTACTCCTCATTGCTTGTCAGTTATTATGAATCTATTTACTTTGCTCTACATGTTTATTAACCCATTATTGAATCCTAGTTATTTATGGTTTTATATTACAGTTGGTAATTCAGTATTGAATTTAGTTAGCTCATGCTTTTACCTTATAGTTATTATTATTTTGGTATTAGATTTAAGTTGCTCATTGTTTTATCTCCTAGACATTTGGCCGACTTATGCATTCGCTTTCTTGCTGATGGCATTGATTGTTTACATGTACAAAAGGCTAGCATGTATTACTATATCTGTAGGGCTATTATATGTAAGGCTCAATAACAAGCTAAAGCATCGCGGTTGCTGTATTCGATTATCTTTACATAGGCATAATAACAAAAACAATCAATGCACTAAATTCTTAAGCATTCACGAGTTCACAATCACTGAGTTTCCTATTCACCCACCAATTCCATTAATGGTTTTCATGGCGAAGTTCAAGTGCAAGCTGAAGTTGTCACTGATCGATATGTATCTGGAATCACATGGCATCATTTTGGGTCTTGACCCTGTCTTCCATCTACCACTCTTTATCTAAATGAGTTGTTGTTAGTTATGCATTTAGAAAAGCTAATGTGTATTAAATTAATTTAATCAAACAAACACTCAAACAGAAGGAGAGAAATAGGAGCTTGTCAAGCTCACTTGTTATATCAACTATGAAAAGTAATAAGTTACTGTGAAATAAGTGCGAAAAGTGGATTGGCAAGATTCTACATGGTGACCATGACAGGCGTTCAAAGAGCATGCGTGAAGGAGAGAAATGCTATAGTGAAAATACGATTGGTGGGAAAATAGTTAATTTAGAATATGAAGTCCAGAACGTAACAAACAAGAAGTACTACTTATATTACGTATGATCGAGTTAAGATAGTTGTTTCTTCTCGATTATAAAGAAAATCAGTAATGCACTTAAAGATGAGACAAGCAACAGTAACCCTAAACACAGAAAAAATGGTAGTTATAATGAAGATGGTGAATTCATGGAAGAAACAAAGGACGGAACCCAAAACACAAAAAACACCCCAAAGTCAAAGAACCACAGCAAATGTGAATGTATCCCCTGAAAGTGAAACGTCCCCAACAGAAATAGTGCTGCAACCAGAGCAAGAAAACACAGAATTTTCGATAGTTGAATATACGAAAATAATAGAGAATAATAACAATGAAAGAATAGAGTTGATGATACAAATAGAAAATTTGACTCAAAGGATGTTTGAGATAGAAATGACAAACATTGAGAAGAACAAATGCATTGAAGAGATCACACAAGATACAAGTATAAGGCTGACAGAACAAAGAAATGTGTTTCAAAAACAAAAGTTAATTGAAGCAAACAAAGAAATTAAAGCACAGAGTGAAAAGTTACAACAACTGATGACTCAGATGCATGAAGAAAATGTTAGACTGAGGGAAGAGAACATCTCAAAACAACTTGAGATCGACAATCTCAAGGATGAGGTTCGACTGATATCATTAATGAATGAAGAAAATTGAGATGAAGAAAAAGGAAATGTTAAGGTAATACAAAATCCCAGATAACAATTTTGGTTGTTTTTACGTTGCTTATAGTTGTTTCATACTTTTGGTTGTTGCAGCAACCACTAACATCATAATAACAACTTTAGTAAAAAATAATCAGCAAGCAAATGCTTGCAAATTTAAATCACTTTGTTATTTTATTACTAGATTCTTTTATATAAAAAAGGATTTGCAAAACCTTTTTTGAAATTTTTAATTTGTGAAAAATTATATTATACCAGATAAGTGAATTTTCAAAATAATTTATTCATGAGATTTTTCACGACATAAGAAAGTACTATTTCAAAATTGTGCTTAATTTTAGATTTCTAAATTTTTGTTAAATTTGGCAGATTTTTATGCTCATTGTTATCATTTATATACAAGACATTAATTGAAATCTTTAACAAATGTTTGTATTGAATATGCTTGACAGTATCTCAAAGATAGTGGTCTGCCCTTTGTTGGGTTTGTGTTTGTTTAAACAGCAATGTTTGAACTGCTTAGCAATATAAAATTTTATTTTGCATACAAAAGTAATGCTAAAACAAGCATGTGACAACATAAAACAACGTTGTTACGACCTCAAAATATTGCTGTTTCATGCATAAAAAACAACCAAAAAGCAACCAAGTGTGACGTTGTTGAAGCAACGTTGTTTCGACCAATGAAATGGTACCATTTCGACGTTAAAACAACGTTGTTTTTGATACATAAAACAACCACATAACAACCCAAAACAACGTTGTTTAGACCTTAAATTGTTATCTGGGTATATGATAACGCAAGAATCAGAGAAATTAATTGGAAGTAATCCAATAAAGGAAACACAGAGTGAAATGTATAAAAACTGTGAAACAGAAGACGAATTTGTAGAAAAATTGTTTATGAATATAACTAAACAAGTGAAAGAAAACTGTAAAAACTCAGGTGAGATGAAACCAATATACAAAGAAACGATGCTGTTGGAAGAAGAAGACAATGATACACCAGCATGTAAAGCGATACTCCTGAAATTCATGGGAAGAGTAGACAGCTACTCACCAACATTTAAAGAATGGATCCAAATGTTTGAGATGAGCATGAAGGAAAGAAAAGTAATACAAAAGCAAGCAGCAGCAAGATTCCCTTTATATTTGGGGGGGGCAGCATATCAACATTATTTAGTATTGGATCTGGAGACTAAAACAGATTACAAGAAATTAATAGGAGAATATCAACAGTATTACGATGATGAGAGTTTTAAAATTCAATATTGTATGTTACTAAGCAGTATGAAGATGAACAAGAGGGAAGATTTGAGGAATTATATGTCGCAAGTGGAGATACTATTGAAGTTAAGTTCCAGAGAGAGCACATATTCAAAATATGATCTGTTTTCTCATATTTGCAAGGGATTGCCAGAACCAATTCGACAACAGTTTGAAATAAAATGTGATGCAGATGATTCTTTAGAAAAGATGATAAGAAAAGGATTGGGAATACAGGTTACTATGGAAAATAATGCTCAGATTAACAAAAATAAAGACAATGATACCGTCAACAATAAATGGAACTAATAATGGGAAAACCAAAGGATGAGATTATCAGAATAAAGTTAACAGATGGAACAATAAAGCAAATAAACAGAAAGGACTTGAAATGTCAAACATGTGGAAAGAAGGGTCATATGAAGAAATACTGCAAAAGACAAATTAATTTTATTGAAGATGAAGAGGCGTATTTTGATGACGAAGATTTGTTAGATGATGAAGAGGAGCCTGAGCAAATCGAAGAAACAGAAAATGATACTTTAAACTGAAGGGAGCGCTGCCTCCAGCAAACCGTGCACCCATTCTAATTGTAACAGACCTAATCAAAACAAATTACAGTTGTAATAAATGGTGTAATGGTCAAAGCAACCATAGAAACGGAAGCAGTAATATCAATAATCACTGATGAGTGTGCAGCAAAGATAAGATTTGATAGAAGAAAGTTAAAAAGTGAAAAGAGCAGACTAATAAACACATTGGGAGACTACATTGATGTAAAAGGAAAACTAATAGAAATACCAATATGAATAGCTAATATGACATTTTCACAGACATTTACAGTTATCGACACAGAAAAGAATTCACTACCTTATGAAGTTATATTAGGTAACGATTTTTTAACGGATAGCAAGTGTATTATTGACTACACGAACAAGACTATATCAGTACAAGAGGAAGTAATTACAACTTGCAAAAAGAAGAAGACACAGAAATAATAAAATTTCAATTAAGTGAGGATATAAGGATTTTACTTAATAATTGGAAGATGTGTCAGATACAAACGGAGGATCAAATAACTGCAGATGTCATGATTTATGATCAGAAAGGGATTAATACAAAGAAGTTGTCAATTCCCTCAAGTTTGTGTATAGTAAAGAAAGGTAGTGGTACTATACCAATACTAAATGTGACGAACCATGTAGTTAACATAAAAAAGGATACCCCAAAAATTAAAGGAAAGAGAGTCAAAACAGAAAAATGACAGTAAAATGATTATAGTAGAAAAGGACAAAGAATATCCAATACCAGAAATCAAAGAAATGGATTATCAGCATCTTAGTAACAAAGAAAGAGAAGAATTGATAAGAATCCTACAGAAACATGCAAAAATATTCAATTTTGGAGAGATAAGNAAAGAAGGGTCATATGAAGAAATACTGCAAAAGACAAATTAATTTTATTGAAGATGAAGAGGCGTATTTTGATGACGAAGATTTGTTAGATGATGAAGAGGAGCCTGAGCAAATCGAAGAAACAGAAAATGATACTTTAAACTGAAGGGAGCGCTGCCTCCAGCAAACCGTGCACCCATTCTAATTGTAACAGACCTAATCAAAACAAATTACAGTTGTAATAAATGGTGTAATGGTCAAAGCAACCATAGAAACGGAAGCAGTAATATCAATAATCACTGATGAGTGTGCAGCAAAGATAAGATTTGATAGAAGAAAGTTAAAAAGTGAAAAGAGCAGACTAATAAACACATTGGGAGACTACATTGATGTAAAAGGAAAACTAATAGAAATACCAATATGAATAGCTAATATGACATTTTCACAGACATTTACAGTTATCGACACAGAAAAGAATTCACTACCTTATGAAGTTATATTAGGTAACGATTTTTTAACGGATAGCAAGTGTATTATTGACTACACGAACAAGACTATATCAGTACAAGAGGAAGTAATTACAACTTGCAAAAAGAAGAAGACACAGAAATAATAAAATTTCAATTAAGTGAGGATATAAGGATTTTACTTAATAATTGGAAGATGTGTCAGATACAAACGGAGGATCAAATAACTGCAGATGTCATGATTTATGATCAGAAAGGGATTAATACAAAGAAGTTGTCAATTCCCTCAAGTTTGTGTATAGTAAAGAAAGGTAGTGGTACTATACCAATACTAAATGTGACGAACCATGTAGTTAACATAAAAAAGGATACCCCAAAAATTAAAGGAAAGAGAGTCAAAACAGAAAAATGACAGTAAAATGATTATAGTAGAAAAGGACAAAGAATATCCAATACCAGAAATCAAAGAAATGGATTATCAGCATCTTAGTAACAAAGAAAGAGAAGAATTGATAAGAATCCTACAGAAACATGCAAAAATATTCAATTTTGGAGAGATAAGTGTGGGCAAAGCAGTAGGAGAGACACACAAGATCATAACAGCTATGGAAGAACTGATAAGATTGCCATGCAGGACAGTTCCTGAAAATTTGAAAGAAAATTATAACACGATTCTGAATGAATTGATAGATAATAAGATAATAAGAACGAGTGAGAGTCCATATGCTGCGCCAACTGTCTTTGTTAAGCAGGGAAATAAGTACAGGTTGTGTATAGATTTTCGTAAATTGAATGACTTTATGAAGAAAGATACATATCCACTTCCGAGAATAGAGGATATAATATATGAGGTCAGTTAGAATAAATACTATACCTGCATAGATTTGTGTAAGGCTTACTGGCAGGTGCTGATGGAGCCCAAGGACATTGAGAAGACAGCATTTATAACACTGTATGGTTTATTTGAATGGATGTACATGGCTTTTGGATTGTGTAATGCCCTGGCCACCTTTCAGAGATACATAATGAATGTTCTTAAGCAGAATAACAAGAAGATCAAAAAAGGAATAAGTGCGTATATAGACAATATCTTAATAGCAAGTGACACAATTGACGAACATTTGGATAAATTAGACAGAATGTTGAAAATTTTGTATAATGAGGGGTTCCGCGTGAATGGGAAGAAATGTGAAATTTTGAAAGAACAGGTGGTATTTCTGGGAAGACAAATCCAAAAGGGTGAGATAAGAATGAAAAACAACGCGAAAGACATGATACAGAATATTAGCAGTCCAAAAACGAAAAAAGATCTACAAAGAATAATGGGTTTTATAAATTAGTATGGATTGTTTATAGCCAATGTAGCTCACAAAACAAGTAAAATGTCGGCGTTACTCAAGAAGAATAAAATTTTTGAGTGGACGTGGAAAGAACAGGAGCAGTTGGATAACATAAAAGACGAATTAAGTAAAATGCCATGATTAAACACACCAGAGTATGATAAGGAATTTATTTTAGACTGCGACGTGAGTAATGTCGCCATAGGAGCAAGTAAAAGATGGTAAAGAAGTGCTGATACAATTTTTTAGTCGGAAGTTGAAGCAAAGTGGGGAAAATTATGGGTCAACGAAACTGGAAATGTTGTCATTAGTGGAGAGTATTAAAAAATTTCGGTATTTTTTGATAGGACAAACCTTTAAAGTAAGGACAGAAAATAGTGGGTTGGCATGGCTAAAAAAGTTTTCGGGTGATAAATCGTTGATAGTATCAAGATGGATTGAATATCTAAATGAGTTTAAATTTATGATAGAGCATCGGAAAGGGACATTACATAAAAATGCAGACTTTTGGATGGCGTTACTGGAATATCAAAGTTGATGGTTGAAAGAAAAAATTTCAATTTTAGCCGCATAGTGAATATACAGAATTGCCTAAGATTAATGCGGATAAAAAAGGGAATACAATAATGCCAATAATGATCAAAGAAGAGATAACTGAGAATGATACAACTGAAAAACAGAAAACAGATATTATTCTTAGAGAAATACGAGAAAAAGTGCATGATGAAAATTGGATACTGGGAAGAGAAGCTAACTGTTATTTTCAAAGATATAAATGGAAAATGAACTGTAATAGACTCCTATATGTAGAAGGAAAGACATTTAGAATAGTGATCCCTGAATACTATAAAAGGAAACTGGTCAGGAAGGTGCATGAAAACGGACATATTGGAATAATCCAAACAGAAAAAACTTTTAATGCCCGGTTTATAACAACAAGCATTAGGAAAACAGTTGAGGACATTATTAACAAATGTACTACATGTCTAATAAATAACAAAAGCCATTTCCCTGTACAAACGGCACCACTTGAGAAAAACTAGGAGGAGAAATATTATTACTTGTACCTAAGTATTTAAAGCCCATAAGACAAAAGCACTTGGAACAGGAACATCACAAGTTTGAAACATTATGGGTGGAAGTCGAAAGAAAAAATATGACGCCTATATTGATAAATATTAGCTATTCACCCAATAAACGAGATTGCAAAGAATTTATTGACTTTAAAATAAATGAAGTACAAAATGCATTATTGGGCAATAATGATGTCTTATTATTGGGAGATTATAATATAAACTATCTTACTAAAGTTGAATCACGTCTAATAGACTATTTATGTGATGAACTGCAACTTGATGTGATCAATAAATCCATACCAACCAGGGAATCAGCTTTAATTGNATAAATGAAGTACAAAATGCATTATTGGGCAATAACGATGTCTTATTATTGGGGATTATAATATAAACTATCTCACTAAAGTTGAATCACGTCTAATAGACTATTTATGTGATGAACTGCAACTTGATGTGATCAATAAATCCATACCAACCAGCGAATCAGCTTTAATTGATTACTTCATAGCAAGTTCAGGCACCTACAATACTGTGATGTTCAATTCATTCTCAGGCCATAACTTATGCATTTATGTGACAAATGAAATCAAGAAATTTTCAAAAAGAAAACAAATTTTATCCCGCAGTTTCCTAACTTCAATGAAAGTGACTTTATTAAGCAATTACTGAATGTCAGCTGGGACTTAATATACACCATGAATGACGCAAATGATGTGTATTTACATTATATTAAATCTATGCTTAAACAATTAGCACCATTTAAAATCAGGTATGTCAAAATAGATCATTGTAACTCTATGCATAGCACTCAAGTTAAAAGATTAGCTGAGGAAAAGAAAAATGCTTGGTCCTTAATATTAACATCTATAAGAAAACTAAGAAATATTACAAAATGAAAAACCTGCATAGAGAACAATATGCAAAACGTTTTTATAATAAATTAGAACAAGCTAAAAATAAGTGGAATTTTATAAATAAATTTCTTAATAAAGAAAAGCTCGCCAACTAATATAAGTGAAATAAAGGTCAACAATACCAGTTACGTTAATGCAAAAGATATAGCTTCTCAGTTAAATATTGCCTTCAAAGAGCTTGGACAATACAAAGGCAAAGAAATCAAGTAAGAAGATAAAATTGAAAGAGTTAGTAACATTTTTAGTTTCAATTTTGTAAACAAAATGGAACTTGAAAAAATGATTTCTGAACTTGATGTTAACATTTCAAGTGGCAGTAGTGGTATTCCTGGATTTGTGATAAAAAAATATGGTATATTTTTCAGTGAGCATTTACTTCTTGCTATAAATTATGCAATTAGAACTTCAAGTTTTCCACAAAGTCTAAAGAGGGCTGATGTTACGCCAATTTATAAAAAGGAGA
Organism: Hofstenia miamia; assembly: GCA_900660155.1. NCBI lineage: Eukaryota > Metazoa > Xenacoelomorpha > Acoela > Hofsteniidae > Hofstenia > Hofstenia miamia. The sequence continues at coordinate 29,251 of CABFPE010001185.1, read as the reverse complement.
TCCCACACTATGCACAAATTATAGACCAATTTCTATCACAAAT
>CABFPE010001185.1:373-17117 GCA_900660155.1 Hofstenia miamia | reverse complement strand
TGCTATAAATGAGTTAGTAGTAAACAACACAGTATGTAGTGATAATAGGTTAATAGCAGATGAATTAAATCACACTTTTAAAAAATTGGGGACTTATACAGGTGCGGCTGTTCCATTTGAGAACAAAATTGATCAACTAGAGACCACTTTTTCATTTAGATATATTCATAAACAGGAATTACTAAAGGTGATATCTACAATGGATCCCAACACCTCCAGTGGTAGCTGTGGTATACCAATTTTTATTATTAAGGAGCACATTGATCACTTTGCTGAACACCTTTTGTTTGCATACAATTTTGCCATAAGCAGTTCAACTTTTCCCGCAGTACTTAAAAAGGCAGATGTAACACCCATATTCAAGAAAGGAGACCCCACGAAGTGTGAAAATTATCGCCCTATTTCTATTACAAATCCTTTTGCAAAAATTTTTGAAAAACTTCTATGCGCACAAATAAACCTCTATCTGAATGATAATAACATTTTAAACATTTTAGTACCAAATCAGTTTGGTTTTAGAAAAGCACACAGTACTGCAGATGCCTGCCTTGCTAAAACTGAGAGTGTAAGGTTTAACTTAAATAACGGTCTTAGCAGTAGTGTAGCTTTACTTGACCTGAGCAAAGCTTTTGACAGCCTAGATTTTCATATATTAAATCAGAAATTACATAGATATGGATTTAATGAGCTAAGTAGAAAATTGCTGCAAAGTTTCTTAAGTTGTAGACAACAGCGTGTCAAAGTAAATAACATATACTCAAATTTTGTAACCACAGACAAAGGCATACCCCAAGGTTCAGTTCTTGGGCCTATTCTTTTTAATGTGTTCATAAATGATATCTGTAAATATGTAAAAAATTGTAATATAATTCAATATGCTGACGATATATGTATAATAGCAAATCATAGTAGTCCCATCATAGCAACAGAATATTTAAAATCTGATCTCATGAACATTAAGAGATATCTTCAGCAGCATAAATTGAATTTGAATGAGCAAAAGACGCAATTTACAATTTTTTCTCCAAATGAATCCAGAGATCTTGCCAAAAATATTACTTTGCATACAGGTAGTGAAACGCCAGAAATTCAGCAGACAAATGAAATTAAGTATCTAGGTGTTGAGATTGATAGAAATCTCAACTTCAAGTTGTTCATTAAAAGCAAACTTGGTAAAATGGTAGCAGGTATCCAGAGTATTCGCCAGATAAAAAATATCACTAAAAACAAGAATTTAATAGATGCTCTAGTAACCAGTCACTATCAGTACGCCTGTATACTATTGAACAACATAAGCACAGAATTATCAGAGCGCATAAATACAGTGTTCAACTGGTCATTAACAACAATGTATGGCATTGGTAGACAAGAGACGGGTAGAAAGCTCAATGAAATCAAAATGTTGTCACCAAAATACTTCACAATTTACATTAGTCTAATAACTCTGTATAAATACATAGAAAAGCTAACTACAAGCACATTATTCTTTGATAATTACATTAACTACCACAAGAGAGGCAGCAAATGTTTCAGGAGAATTTTATCTAAAAATAGATATGGGAGTAGCTCTTTCTTTGTAAATGCCTGTACACGCTGGAATAATCTAGATCCAAGCATCCGCTGCACTCCCAATATCAAGTCCTTTAAACGCTTGTTGAAACAAAATCTCCTTGCTGAACAGTATTTACTGGGATCATCTAAAAAATTGAATGTATGGCGAAATATTAAATCCAGCAAATCTTAATTCTTTTAATTTGTAAATAGTGTTGTGTTTTTTACTTGTTTTAAATTTATTATTTTGTAGCTTAGTTTGTAGTTTGTACATTTTGTATCTATATTTGTATATATTGTATATATCATGTATAGAACATCAATGTGCACAAACAAACAAATAAATAGCTATTGAAGTGTTATAATTTTTAATGCACAAGTATTTTAAGGAGTGCATTATTTTTAAGTTTTGTGGCTAAGCTATTACACTTAGTTTGATTAGGTGTTATAACCCAATAACAGTGACGTAATTTTATATTACATTTGACTTGAATACCAGACTTGTAATTTCGATTAATTGTAGCTGTAGAGCCAACATTATTATTATGGTTAATTTATTGCTACTTAGAGATGCTTTTGTTATTATCTTAAATCATAGCCGGATACGCCAAATATATTGAATTGCACTAAAATATAATTTATCTGTTATCTAATTATCACATTATTCAAGCCAAATTGCTCAACGAGAGAAATTCGCAGATTGCGCATTATGTTCACATTTGTGCAACAAAATTTAAATTGCTGCTTTGTAATTTCACAAATTAAATCACCATGTGTTCTAATACAGAGAAAACCCTGGATGAGAAATTTATTCATCATTTATAGCTAGCTGAATTAAAAAATTTTTAAATCAGCAATCGCTTCTTAAAACATTTATTAAAAGCGTGAATTATTCATAATGCACATTTTAACGCTGTTCTGCTTACATGGCAGAACCGGATTTAAGAGGATGTCAAGTATCCCTTTAAATCTGTGGTGCACACTGGAGGTAAGCTAGAATTGTTAGAAATTCTGCAAAGTGACATTTTATTTTATGATATAAAAAATTAAACTTCTTTTTTTAATACGAATATAGGTTTTCCAAAGTAGAAAAATCATTTTTGAACATTTACATTACTCTTGATTCTGCTGTATTTTTAAGATACCAAAATAGGTGCACTTATTTTTTAAGTGTAAAGAACATTAAATAATATTTAATATAAAAAATAAATGAGTTTGTAAATTTTAAAAATCGAAATATTAATATTCTTCTGGTGAATAAAAACATCAAAGAGAATGGTTAAGAAGAAAGATAAATTAGTCTGAAGAAGATATTGAAGCGAGTCAAATCAATTCTTGTGATGATGAAGATAAAAAGGAGAAAAAACGAGAATGATTTTTAGATGAAAATTCAAAACACAGCTGAAATAATAATAAAAATTGTGATTTATGTAAAATGTGTATTAAAGCTCAAAGAAGAATTGAAAAGATTTAAAATGATAGTGAATTTCAAGGTTGATTTCTGTGTTTCTGCAGACAGACAGGAAATACTGCATTCCTCATCAGGAAGACATTAACGATTTTAGTTTTCATCAGATTGATTTTATAGTTCTGAAAAATGTATATCACTGTTGAAACCTAGCACAATTCTTTTATAAAGAACTAAATGTAACCAATATGTATTGGTACAATTGCTCAAAACTTATTACCACTTGAAAATTACTTATAGAACTTAACCTTAGTGGCAAGTATCATTATATATAAAAGTAATTGTCATGTCTATGTAGCACATCCTTTTCTCTTGAATTCAATGTTTTTGTACGCATTCTGAATAATTACTCAATTATCTATTTAAAATGTTGAAACATTTACTCAGATTCTACGAAAAAAGACCTCATCTGAACTTGTTATTGAATACAGACAATTAATGCAAGATGTATTTGCATAATAAATGTGATCATTATTTTAATATCTTATTACTGATACATACTATTATACACTCTGTATATATGCATGAATATTAGAAGTATGAATATATCAAAGAAAGACCGTCCAATGCTAATAATTTAAAAAATTGTGAAACCGAATAAAACAAATTCTTGGGAAACATTTTCAAAATTTTCTTCTGAGACAAGTGCTTTGATTGTTTTCGTGTATTTTGAGCGATTCACAATCCTCATCAGGCAAACTATGCCTTATATTGCAAAAATAACCTTGTTACCTTCCCCACAAAAAAATTATTATTTTGAACGGGAATGTGTATTTTAAGTGAATCACTGTACTAGTCTATGACTTTGTAGATATTCTTTGGCTTTTGATTATATTCCATTTAATGAAATTTTTTTAGTTGAGATATCATACAGATTATTGAAAACCAAGTAGAGAAGCTTTATTCAATTAAGTGGAAATTCCACTAAGTGAAATGTCACATCCGGTATTCGTGTCTACAATATTTGGAAAATACCTCTATATGTTGGAATTGGCCAACACAAATTCAATTTAATAGGCCCTAACTGTTGTAACAAAATAAATAGGGTAGCTATGTGATAAGCTGGCTACGCAAGAGCACGCTTCATTTAATATAAGAACCGAGCAAAAGAATTTCCGTATCAATCAATAACATCGATAATTATTCAACATAATGCCGCTTGTGTACTAGGGACTTTAGAAAAACAAGAATTGTAATTTCTAGACAGGCTTATGTCGAAGGCGTTGTCATTGTGACTACGTTCAGGTTGTGCTAATCGACATTCGATCGCGGAGAACCTTCAGTGGTTTTCAGATGAGAAAAGAAATACAGAAGACATATTGGCTAAAAAGAAAAGACAATGAAATTATAGAATTTATGACTAGACTGGAACTTGAACTTATATTTTGTTTGTTAAATAGATTTTTAATAATTATAATTTTGTAAATTTTAGGAGTTTGATTGTAGCCATTGTGTAATAAGTATAATTACTTTGTAAAAAAAATATAATAAACAAATCTAAAAAATTGTTGAGGATTACAAATACAGTGTAAATGGAAGTTGCCCAAGTTGGAAATAATTAAAATTCTGCCCATTTGGCCAAAATTATTCAATTTGCCTCCTGCAGATGTAAAATTCAAAAACGTAGATGAGAAATTTATATAGAACATGAAACCCTCCACTGAATTAATAAACTATTACATTCAGACTAGGTGCCAATTAGGAGAAAGTGTATCAAAAATACACAGAGAACTAGTTGAAGTTTGGGGACATAACAATATTAAAAGTAAAAGTCATATGTACCATACTGTAAATGTGTTCAGCACCAGTGGCGTACCCAGTAATTGTCATGTCTATGTAGCACATCCTTTTCTCTTGAATTCAATGTTTTTGTACGCATTCTGAATAATTACTCAATTACCTATTTAAAATGTTGAAACATTTACTCAGATTCTACGAAAAAAGACCTCATCTGAACTTGTTATTGAATACAGACAATTAATGCAAGATGTATTTGCACTGGATAAATGAGATCATATTTCGTAAAAACTTAAAAAATTTAAAATCTAGGATCGTGAAATGCATTTTTTAGGGTCTATTTTCTCAATATTTTCAAAACTTTTCGAATAACAATGATGCTAATAATTTAAAAAATTGTGTAAACCGAATAAAACAAATTCTTGGGAAACATTTTCAAAATTTTCTTCTGAGACAAGTGCTTTGATTGTTTTCGTGTATTTTGAGCGATTCACAATCCTCATCAGGCAAACTATGCCTTATATTGCAAAAATAACCTTGTTACCTTCCCCACAAAAAAATTATTATTTTGAACGGGAATGTGTATTTTAAGTGAATCACTGTACTAGTCTATGACTTTGTAGATATTCTTTGGCTTTTGATTATATTCCATTTAATGAAATTTTTTTAGTTGAGATATCATACAGATTATTGAAAACCAAGTAGAGAAGCTTTATTCAATTAAGTGGAAATTCCACTAAGTGAAATGTCACATCCGGTATTCGTGTCTACAATATTTGGAAAATACCTCTATATGTTGGAATTGGCCAACACAAATTCAATTTAATAGGCCCTAACTGTTGTAACAAAATAAATAGGGTAGCTATGTGATAAGCTGGCTACGCAAGAGCACGCTTCATTTAATATAAGAACCGAGCAAAAGAATTTCCGTATCAATCAATAACATCGATAATTATTCAACATAATGCCGCTTGTGTACTAGGGACTTTAGAAAAACAAGAATTGTAATTTCTAGACAGGCTTATGTCGAAGGCGTTGTCATTGTGACTACGTTCAGGTTGTGCTAATCGACATTCGATCGCGGAGAACCTTCAGTGGTTTTCAGATGAGAAAAGAAATACAGAAGACATATTGGCTAAAAAGAAAAGACAATGAAATTATAGAATTTATGACTAGACTGGAACTTGAACTTATATTTTGTTTGTTAAATAGATTTTTAATAATTATAATTTTGTAAATTTTAGGAGTTTGATTGTAGCCATTGTGTAATAAGTATAATTACTTTGTAAAAAAAATATAATAAACAAATCTAAAAAATTGTTGAGGATTACAAATACAGTGTAAATGGAAGTTGCCCAAGTTGGAAATAATTAAAATTCTGCCCATTTGGCCAAAATTATTCAATTTGCCTCCTGCAGATGTAAAATTCAAAAACGTAGATGAGAAATTTATATAGAACATGAAACCCTCCACTGAATTAATAAACTATTACATTCAGACTAGGTGCCAATTAGGAGAAAGTGTATCAAAAATACACAGAGAACTAGTTGAAGTTTGGGGACATAACAATATTAAAAGTAAAAGTCATATGTACCATACTGTAAATGTGTTCAGCACCAGTGGCGTACCCAGTAATTGTCATGTCTATGTAGCACATCCTTTTCTCTTGAATTCAATGTTTTTGTACGCATTCTGAATAATTACTCAATTACCTATTTAAAATGTTGAAACATTTACTCAGATTCTACGAAAAAAGACCTCATCTGAACTTGTTATTGAATACAGACAATTAATGCAAGATGTATTTGCATAATAAATGTGATCATTATTTTAATATCTTATTACTGATACATACTATTATACACTCTGTATATATGCATGAATATTAGAAGTATGAATATATCAAAGAAAGACCGTCCAATGCTAATAATTTAAAAAATTGTGAAACCGAATAAAACAAATTCTTGGGAAACATTTTCAAAATTTTCTTCTGAGACAAGTGCTTTGATTGTTTTCGTGTATTTTGAGCGATTCACAATCCTCATCAGGCAAACTATGCCTTATATTGCAAAAATAACCTTGTTACCTTCCCCACAAAAAAATTATTATTTTGAACGGGAATGTGTATTTTAAGTGAATCACTGTACTAGTCTATGACTTTGTAGATATTCTTTGGCTTTTGATTATATTCCATTTAATGAAATTTTTTTAGTTGAGATATCATACAGATTATTGAAAACCAAGTAGAGAAGCTTTATTCAATTAAGTGGAAATTCCACTAAGTGAAATGTCACATCCGGTATTCGTGTCTACAATATTTGGAAAATACCTCTATATGTTGGAATTGGCCAACACAAATTCAATTTAATAGGCCCTAACTGTTGTAACAAAATAAATAGGGTAGCTATGTGATAAGCTGGCTACGCAAGAGCACGCTTCATTTAATATAAGAACCGAGCAAAAGAATTTCCGTATCAATCAATAACATCGATAATTATTCAACATAATGCCGCTTGTGTACTAGGGACTTTAGAAAAACAAGAATTGTAATTTCTAGACAGGCTTATGTCGAAGGCGTTGTCATTGTGACTACGTTCAGGTTGTGCTAATCGACATTCGATCGCGGAGAACCTTCAGTGGTTTTCAGATGAGAAAAGAAATACAGAAGACATATTGGCTAAAAAGAAAAGACAATGAAATTATAGAATTTATGACTAGACTGGAACTTGAACTTATATTTTGTTTGTTAAATAGATTTTTAATAATTATAATTTTGTAAATTTTAGGAGTTTGATTGTAGCCATTGTGTAATAAGTATAATTACTTTGTAAAAAAAATATAATAAACAAATCTAAAAAATTGTTGAGGATTACAAATACAGTGTAAATGGAAGTTGCCCAAGTTGGAAATAATTAAAATTCTGCCCATTTGGCCAAAATTATTCAATTTGCCTCCTGCAGATGTAAAATTCAAAAACGTAGATGAGAAATTTATATAGAACATGAAACCCTCCACTGAATTAATAAACTATTACATTCAGACTAGGTGCCAATTAGGAGAAAGTGTATCAAAAATACACAGAGAACTAGTTGAAGTTTGGGGACATAACAATATTAAAAGTAAAAGTCATATGTACCATACTGTAAATGTGTTCAGCACCAGTGGCGTACCCAGTAATTGTCATGTCTATGTAGCACATCCTTTTCTCTTGAATTCAATGTTTTTGTACGCATTCTGAATAATTACTCAATTACCTATTTAAAATGTTGAAACATTTACTCAGATTCTACGAAAAAAGACCTCATCTGAACTTGTTATTGAATACAGACCCCCGTCGGGTTTCCAAATTTAATTTGGACTGGATAAATCAAAAAATATTTCGTAAAAAATTAAAAAATTTAAAATCTAGGATCGTGAAATGCATTTTTTAGGGTCTATTTTCTCAATATTTTCAAAACTTTTCGAATAACAATGATGCCCCCCCGCCAGAAAATCCTGTGTACGCCCCCTGTTCAGCACCGGAACAAGTTTCGCTCAACTTCTGGACTCAGTATCATGCATGACAATGCAACACCGCACGTATAAACTGCCGCTCAAAACGTCTTTCAGGAAGACAAATTAACCTGGATCAAACAGCCACAGTACAGTCCAGATATGAATTTGATGGACCGCTTTGTTTTTAGAAATATAGAAGAGGCAAGAAATAATTCATATTTTGAAAACAGAAATGACGTCAATCAATTTCTTGACGATTACTTGACTCGACGGAATTCGCTAACTAATGAAGTTCAACGACTGCGGTCTGACAGTGAGATTAATAAATGCGGTGGTAGCTACCTATAGACCTTCATATTCATATAAATTATTTGTTAATCTGTTAATAAATACTTAAAAAGTATGTTGTTTTAAATTGAAATTATTTTCTTGTACGCAGGGATCTATCACAAAACTGACATTATATATATATATATATATACCATATTATTTTATACTATACAAACTTATTCAGTTCAAAACAATACCTATCGCACAAAATACAGAAAAGTAAACCCCTATATGATATACAACTAGATAAAAAATAAATTAAGAAATGAATCAAACATTTCTAAAAGTGTCCAGTGAATTAAAATACTGTCTAAGCGCAATTTTCTTTTAGGACAATGGCTTTTCTATTTGATATTATTTTAATGATGTGTGATTTTCACATTTTTTGATATTGGAATTTATACTTTTTGACAATGATATTAATCAATTATTGTATTTTGTAAGAATTTAACTTGTTCAGATATTTATCAAGTATTGTAGTAAATCACTGTTAAATACAATGCCACAGAACTAAATAATGCATAAGTTAGTGCATGAGGTTAGATTTTTTCTGGCCAAGATCAACAGATTTGATAATTTAATGCAACAATAAAAATTGTTGTATGCATGCTTTTGCACATTAATAAAAATTGTGTGCTATGATCGTACAATTGGTTAAAAACTAATTTTCTTTTAAAACAAGCCAGATGCACTATCATCAGATTGTTACATGCCACAATAAATGGTCACTTGAACAAGGTCTACTGTCTTACTACGCGCTTTAGTAAGTAGTTTATTTCCGTTCGAAGAGAAGCCGAACTCGCTATCAAAATTTAGGAAAAATTAATACTGCAAATATTGGAAGAAAATTAATGCAATAAGGGAAGTGATTCAAATTCAGTACATTAAGAAGTGAAAACCGTAAACAGCACTATTTAAAAATGGCGGTTTACGTTGACATAGTGACTATAGACCAAATCATTACCTTGCACCATTAACATTTATTCGCGAATTTATTCCGAGTCAAAGTTAACATGCATTTTTACATGTTAACGTATTGGTTGAATCACAGTCCCTAATTCTGGCAAACAAAGAGCCACATTTTAAAATATTGTCGGTGAAAACATTTAAATTACACGTTCTCAATTCTAAGAACTATTTCGCATATATTTACAATGTTCATTATTTTGTATTTTAAACCCACTTTCCTACAAAAATAATAGCAACTATCAATTATGGTTCTATTTGATTTACATGTACTTGAGGAATTGGATGCAGAAATTCTTTGGTGAAGAGCTATAAATGTTGACTTTGTTAAGCAAATGAACCATAACAATTTTCAACCGCTTAATTAAATATGCTAGAAGAAGTCTTAAAGCATTTCCTATATAAAATCTTAATCCACAGTAGGAAATATCGTTTGAGAACTATTCAAATTAATCAGTTTCAAAAAAACTTGGCTGGCCTAAAAAACTTGAAACAGTACAAGTATTTACATTTATGGAATCCAAGCAAAGTACTGTAAACTAACTTGGGTTGGGTTGAATATATCAAAGAAAGACCGTCCAATGCTAATAATTTAAAAAATTGTGAAAACCGAATAAAACGAATTCTTGGGAAACATTGTCAAAATTTTCTTCTGAGACAAGTGCTTTGTTTTCGTGTATTTTGAGCAATTCACAAGCCTTAGTTGCGATGTGCATGTACATTACCACCATGAATAACAAACACAATCATAAAATTCCTTGCTGTTATATAGTAACATTTCCCGGATTTCGTGTCTGCTTTCTACAGTGGCTCCATGAGTGCAACAAAATACCGGTAGGTCACATGATCCCAACAAAATAAATCACAGTAATTACATTCGCATATATTTATGTATTAAGGATTTAAGAAGTGCACGCACACAGTTTTATACTAACATTTGTTTGTTTCTAGTTCAGTGGAACTAATTATATATTAATTTAATTTACACCCGGATAGATACAGCGTAATTGCCATAACAATATTTACTTAAAACTTAAGCTTGAATTTAAAGTAGTATGTACCAATCCAATGTGAAAATTTTTCAAAATTTAACTTATCTCGCATTACTTATATTATGGGATAAGATTGGATAGCTGTGATTTATTAGGTTTTGAAAGTAATATACCATGATTGATGGAAAGATTTAGGTTAGGATTTAGACAACTATTCCTGTATATTCGTCATTTTTCAACAGCGCACAGCGAAGAATTTTTTTGGCTACTAGGCGAAAAGATAGTTCAATAGTTTGGTTAGTAAATATCTGCTTAGATACATTCAGCCGGTTTTCAGGATTGACTTGATTCACTTAGGCATTTATGAGAAAAAAAGATAAAAAACGAGTTCACAGCACATATGTATTTTTTAGAAACCGTTAATGTTTAAATTACAATTTTCAGTTCTATACTTTTAACAACGATTAAGTAGTATCTATATTCAAACTCATTCATACAAATGTCACAATTCCAGATTGTGAAAATTTTAATACAATCAGATTTTCACAGTGAAGAACATTGTGTTGAATAAATAGCACTTAAAAATGGAGTTAAATGATAAAACAATTTGAGGCAGTAGGCGTTGAAGACATTCTAGCATACGTCTAAAATTCAAAAAAAGTTAATATAATATTATTAAACAACGAAATAAAAGTAAATTTTCTAAGACAAAGAATTCAGAGTAATTAACCAGATAAGTTGCAATGGAATATACATCAATACGTTATAGCTTTTAGATCAAATTGTAAACAAAATAAAATCAATTTATATTAATTGAAATATGATTAATTTAAAAAGCAATTAATAAAATATCAATATACTTGTTTTTCTACAATAAGTCATACATGTGCATGTTAAAGTTGAGCTCGAATTTTTATAAAATTGCTGCGGATCACAAAAAGTTACAATTATACAGTTAGAAGAAAAATGGTGAAAACAAAAATGATATAACACCACTTGGAAAAATTAAAACTAGTAAGAACACCTTAGCGTAAGCAGGCGCGGTTTTAGCGGGATCTTTATATGAATATTGATATAAAAAATAAGTAGTTAAAACCATGTATTCAAGAAATTTTCTGCATTCTGGTGAATAAAAGGTGCCTTAAAAGACTAGCTCTCGTGTGTATAAATATGTACTTTAAAGATTTTGTGAAGAACCTCATAAGTCATTGAACTTAGCCAGGATATCATAGATTTTGTAAAACTTGCAAATAATAGCTTCATAAAAATTTTCAAAAAAAAAATTAGAACGTCCCCCTGCCCGAGATTATCTAATACCACGCCTGAACCGAAGCTAATCGAATTCCGAATAGTAATGATTTAGAAAGAATAAATCGATTAAAAATTAATTGATTGTAGAGATTCTGAATTGTAATAAATTAAATAAAAATGTTTTTAACTATTTTGTCACACTAAAGTAAAATTAAAGTATACAGCAGAATTGTACAGTAGAAAGCAAGAACATAGCAACAAGGATTCATAAATGACCTTTAACATTTTGACATGTTGTGAAAAAAATGCAAAATCCTTGTATGTTTGAAATAACTGGTTTTTAGACAATTTTAGAAAATGTATTGTTTTCAATACCAATCTTGGCAAACCTTACAAACGCGAACAACTGCGATTAGCTCATAGCAAGATTTATATATATATATATATATATATATATACAGTCTGGCACAAAAGTTTCTGAACATCATGTTGACCTTCAGTTCAAAGCGACAGTTTTGATAACAATCGATTTTTTAAAATATTTATAATAAATACATTGCGCAAACTGCATAAAACTAATTTCTAGTGATTAATCATCTAAATGTTTAAAAAAACTGTTTACTTAAATTGAATTCAAGATTTTGATTGCACAAAAGTTTCTGAACATTTTTAAATGATTTATTCCAAATTGTTAATTACAATTGTTGAAACTGGAATTGTGAATTTTTCAGCCAATCAACACACATTATATGTAATGTAATGCATCATAATTACATGTTGTTTATTTCAATTTGTTTGTGTCTTGGTCTATACCTCATTTTCAAAAGCGTCCATCAAAAAATTTGTCCAGTGAAGAATGGCGACTAATTTGTCTTTTACATGAAAAAGAAAAGAAACCTTATCGTGGAATTGGAAAAATGATTGGATGTTTTATTGGTACTGTAAAAAACACTATTCACAATTACAGCGAATTTGGTAGTTTCAAGGAAAGAACAAGGTCTGGAAGACCAAGAAAGACTACTGGGAGAATTCAACGGCAAATCAAAAGGCTGGCGTTAGAAAAAGAAGACTTTCGAATCGCGCATTAGCAGCCCAAATTAATGCTTACATTACAGAAGGACAATCTATATCTCGAATGACAGTTTCAAGGTGTTTGAAAGAACTGGGAGTTAATTCTATTAAAGCAGTTAAGAAACCTGCACTAAGTGCAAAAAATCAAAAGAAATGTCTAACATTTGCAAAAGCTTTTGTCAACAAAACGCAATGCCAAGTGGATAGAATCGTTTTTTCAGATGAAATTAAAGTTGAACTTCAGAGAGATTATAGTGTACAATGGGTGCGCAAAGTAAATGGTGAAAAAATTAAACGCGACTTGACTCATCAGAAGTATAAAAGTGCAACATCTATTATGGTATGGGCCTGCATTACATCTAAAGGAGTTGGCCACCTAGAAATAATCAATGGAACAGTACCAAATACATTGAAATCATAAAAAAGTACTTTTCCTAACAGTGAATAAATATGATTTAAGACCATTTCGATTTCAAAATGACAATGCCCCTTGTCATCGCTCTAAAATTGTTCGCAAATTCTTCTCTGAGAATCAAATAAATGCAATATTGGAATGGCGACCACAATCCCCAGATCTTAATATCATTGAGAATTTCTGGGTAGAGTTGAAAAGAAGAATAGCAGCAATACAACCTTCAACAAAAGTTGAACTTGAAGCAGCAATAGTAACTGCTCGGAATAATATTGACACTTCTTATATTCATGCACTTTATGCGTCATTAACAAGCGCATGCAACAGTGCATTGAGCGAAAAGGATTGTGGACTGATTATATTTTTTGTAACAAAGCATTTATTTTTAGCAAAGTATATTTAGTTAGTTTTCAAATATATTTCTTCTTATTTCAGTGTTCAGAAACTTTTGTGCAATTCAAATAAAAAATCCTTTGAAAATTTGAATGTTCTGGAGAACACATATTGATGTTAGAAGTTAGACGTTTATCATTATATATTTTTATACTACATCACTACTTGTAATTAATGAACTAGAAAAATTTTTATTTGCATAAACGAACATTTCAACCATTTTTTGAAATTGCGAGTGTTCAGAAACTTTTGCTCCAGACTGTATATATATATATATATATATATATATATATCATATATTTTGTTTTCACTATTGCAATTATATCCTGTCTATAATTGTAATATTTAATGATTTACGGCACCCTGATTCAATTAACATCAAAAATATCTTTTTCAAAAAAGATTGATTTCATTTGAAATTATGCTAAAAAATAACATCAACGACAGCTCTGGCATTCACGGTTCTGAACAAGATAAGAACTAAACTTACTTGTTGCCACATTCGTGATCCAATGTGATTTACTCCATCTGCGAATTCTTTCAAATATGTGGTTAATATAATTAGAAAATTTTCATAAAAGGAACTGTTTGATAGCCGTCCATCATCGCCTCAATGAATTTCACAACCTGTGTAGACTATTGAACTATAAATTGCATTTAAATAAATACGTATTAAAAACCTACAAAAGTTTAATAATATGTTAACATTGAGACGTGCATTGCACTAGCAATTTGTCCAAAAAAAGTTTCACAGTTCACTCTAAATAAGAACAGTATTTTCTACAAAAGAATACGAAACTTACATATTAGCCATCCATGCAAAGAGTCTGTGATGAAGTTAACGCTATTTCAGACAAGAATGGTATTGGGCTATGAAATCCTAATGTCTATAAATACAAGTACTTACATTTCACTATCAAACTTTCACTCCTCTGATTTGCTTTGCTTAGACTACAAATTCTTCATAATTCGGAGAATATTGTTCATGCTGATGAGCACGGAAGAGATTGAACCACTAGCTATACATTTTTCGTCAATGTCTAAAAATCATTATGCATTACATGAAATGTTAAATAAAAAAAATATTCTCAAATGAAATTCAGAAATACAAAAAATTAGTTCAATATGTACAGAACATTTCCCGGCTTTAGAATCAATGAGCCTAACTACATTTTTTTGGAATAATAAGATAAAGAGGAGTTCTTTGAAAAACAAGCTTTACGAAACAAAAGACCTAACATTCAAATTTATATTTGTTTTGTAGTTATTGATGATTTTATATATTCTGCTGTGCTGAAAAACATTAATTTTTAACCCTTTGAAGTCCACCTACATCCCTGGGATGACTTTCGTGTTACAACGCTTACAGCCCGTCCACCTACACTCTAGGGATGATAAAAGATTTCTTTATCGATTGTAATACACTTATATTCTTTTATAGTTTGGGTATTTCAATAAATAAGTCTAGTTTGGACTGAAAAAGCATTTGTAAAAGCATGGTAAAGGTGTTGTTGACCTGGAACATTTTTATACATCATAGAAATCAGCTTTTACCATTCATTTAGTAAGGGTTTTGACTGATAGTCTTTCATCTAGTTTGTTTTCAGAATAATTTATATTTATTAAAATTACAATGTACTAAGCTCCAGGTTGTAAAGAACAACATGTAGTGAAAACCAGTAGGCTAAATGATAAGGATACGATTACTTGCACCTTTCAATGCGAAAATTGAAAAGCAGCCTACTTGCATTTATGGACGCTAATTATAAGGTTTGTAAAAACTCTGACTTGTGATTTTGTAATCATTTATGAGACTTAGTTGGCTATATTTCTTTTCATTTTGTAGACCTACCAAAATATACAAAAATATTTTATGGCGTAGCAAAATATAAATATATATATATATATACTGAAGATAGCTTATTCTTTCAGAAAGGTTATGAAGTAAAATGGCTAATGCAAGGTTTGGTACTAATGATGTTCTTGAAATGCTTGATGAAGATGACTCAGATATGGACGTTGATGAAGAGAGTGATTTTTTTGATTCTGATATGGAAATGAGTGATAATGGTGCAGGTGGCGACTCAGACAATAATGGGTCCAGTTCTGATAAAGATGTAGCCGACAGCAATGGATGGAGAGCATGGCGTAACACTGACAGTGATTTTTTTCACCACCCATTTACAGCTAATAATGTAGGAGCCAACTTGGAAGATATCCCAGAAACAGAATTGGATTGCTTTCAGACGTTTATGACAAATGAAATATTGATGGAAATTGTGGTGGCGTCAATGCATACACAACTATAAAACTAAGTCAAAGGAAATTTACTAACAATTCTGTCTGGTGTGGTTGGAAGGATTTATCCCTGCCTGAACTGAAGGCTTATCTTGGAGTGGTACTGAAGATGGCTTTGATTGAAAAGCCTGATATAAAGGACTACTTCACTAGAAAATGGACTGAATATTGCCCATTTTTTCTTGATGTATTTTCTAAAAGGCGGTTTTTGCAAATCTATTGGATGTTGCACGTAAAATCACCAGAACCAACCACTGCACCTGTAACCCGTGGAAGCAAAATGAAAAACTTAGCCTCCTATATTCAAAATAAATGCCTTGTGAACTTTACTACCCGGCAAAACATTGCTGTGGATGAAAGTACAGTTGATTTCAAAGGACGAATTGCTTTCAAAACTTATAATCCCCAAAAGCCTACTAAATGGGGGCTTCGGTTGTACGTATTGTCAGACTCTGAATCGGGATATATATATATATATATATATATATATATATATATATATATATCTGTGTAAAGTAAAATCTGAATTTACAATAAAAATTACTCGTATTTTTGTGTATTAACGTTTCTCTCACTCATTCTTGAAAGTTTATACTAATAACGTCATGAAATTTTCATTTTGTTTAATGATGAAAAGATATCTTAATTTTAACATAATATTCAGTTTCTTACAATGTTTTTGACTAATTTGATCAGTTGAATTCATGTATACAAATGGAAAAATTAAATGTATATCAGTACTGAAAGAATGGATTGACGTCTACAAACGTAGAAAAGTCA
>CABFPE010001184.1:64765-81822 GCA_900660155.1 Hofstenia miamia | reverse complement strand
GGAACAAGAGGTATTGGATAATATCAGCTTCTTTTATAGAGATGTAGCAAACACCCATAGCTTACGAAAAGTTTTTTCTAGTAGTGGCTGGATCCCATCACGGGATCGATTCGGAGGGTCTTTGTGCCAGTCACGAAACCGCACTTATGTTACGGTTAGGAGTTTTTCAATTCTTGCCTAGTCTGACTATCGATCTACACATGTATGAAATAATCAATGCTTGAAACGACTGGATAGTCGAACCCTAGGAATTGACACTCTTAATAGCAATGAAAGGCATTTGCTTATACGAAAAATACTATGAAATCTTCTCACGGAAAATAAACAAACTACGTGAGATGACACCCATTGCAGAGAACATTAGAGAGACTCGATTCTTAAAATATGCGAACACAGTCACCACCAAACGCGAAGCAGTACTAAAGATGTCTAAACAATCCGGGTACGCAGCGATTACATGGGAAGACCCTGGGGCAGAGTCATTAGTCAGAAAAGCAGATACTCTCGTACATGGAGAGTGGCCAGTGCTGTCCATAACGCAAGCTGAGGAGGGCGTGTAGCATCATCCCAAAAAAATAGCTGCAACAAATGAAGGATTAACGTCGAACGATTATAGTGATTAAATAAAATCAAAAATATTATTGTAAAATTTAGTTAATGTTTAATTCATTTTGTAAAGATGCAACTAAGCTACAATATTGTGCAAATTAAGAGAAACTTGTTAGCCGATCAAGTAACATTTGACAAATTGCAATGAGCGAAATAACGCTTACATATGAACAGCCATATTGGCAGAAGAATTATTTGAAATTCAAAATCGGCAGGTACTTTAGAAATTTTAAATAAATAGCTTTGAACTAACTAGAAATTTGATGAACAATAAAATCTTCGGAGTTTATTTTATTTTTCATTCTTCACTTATCTGGTTTGATTATTTAATAAAATTTGCAGCTAGGCAAGTTGTGTCAAGTAGTGGCTGGATCCCATCACGGGATCAATTCGGAGGGTCTTTGTGCCAGTCACGAAACCGCACTTATGTTACAGTTAGGAGTTTTTTGATTCTTGCCTAGTCTGACTATCGATCTATACATGTACGAAATAATTAATGCTTGAAACGACTGGATAGTCGAACCCTAGGAATATACATGTTCTTAATAGTAGGAGACTCGACTATAATTGACTGAATAAGTGACCTTACATGTATCTTTATTAAATGTAAGTTTAGGAAACTGCAATCTTATTAATTAAATTACTAAGCCAATAATTTTACGGTAATGGCTACCTTAATAATATTTGAATGCAGTTAGTATCAATGCCCGGTTGCTTTACTTGAACAAATCAACAAACACTGTACAAAGTTGAGTTTAAGTCAGTTACAACTTAACATGAGTGCACGCACTGAACTCAAGTAAGGTACACATAATTAGTTCCAATTGAGCTGAGATGGTGCAGTGGATTCAATCATCATTCATAAAGGAGGGGAACTGTGTTGTGGAGATCAGCTTTGGGCAGTAGCCCACAGAAGAACTAAAGAGGAAACGTCACATGGCTCCATCACCTAAACAGTGATAATTAATACTCAATTAACTTAACTAGTTAATTGAAAAGGAAAAGTTTGGCGATTTAATAACTTAGTAACTCCTCACCCGCAATTTACTGAGTGCTAATTATCAACAATAATACACGGTGCAAATAAGCCAGGGGGAGGATGTTACATTAACAATTTTATTGTATGCATAAAAGCTAAGCAATGTTTATTCACTTATTGTGATGTGAATAGAATGGGGCAAAATGAGCACATAATGTTCCAATAGGCATAGAAGCAATTTCACATATAAATCAGATATTTAAATAGTAGTAGATTAATTGATATTTTATGCCTATTTTCCTATTGATGTTATATATTAAGGATTTATAGATTTGAAGTTGTCAAAGACTTGATCATTTATATCCTTAAAAGAGTTGTGTTATATATTTTTACTTTTCATTTAGGTAATAATTATAGCTTTATTCTAAGAAGTACATAACATATCTTCTCTATTCTCCTGAGCTCAGTAGAGAGACCATGCAAAATTCATATTCTTAATGTGTTTTGTGACAAACTAAGTAAACTCAAAGTTCTACAAACAAAGCAAAATATTTTCTAAAGTAACAATGTAATTGTGAAATTATTGGAAATCAAAAAGTGTAAGCAACATGCATGTAAAACTTAGATTTTTGTGTAAATTGGAGAAATAAAACATTTTGAACTTACTGGAATCAAGTTAGTTTAGCTACACAGCTGGTGCTATTTTGTTTCTTTATCTTATTAACCTTATTTTGTATTGCTTATTGTTATAAAAAAATAAAGCTCTGGTGATAGCTTGGAAATCAAACCCTGGAGGCAACACCTTAGCTTTATGTAATCAGATTTTTTAATTATGGTCACATTAGGTTAAGACTAGGTGTATAGCACTTTCCATTTTGTTTAAGCAAAGCACAACTGCTAAATTATTTTAATATGCACCATTGAACTGTAAATCCCTTTAAAACAGAATTCTATTTTATGTTTTGCTTTCACACATTTTAAATTTTTCAGTGTCAAAAATTACTTAAGTTGAATACTTAAAATATCTTGGAGCAACAATCAAAAATTAATTCAACTACTCAAGTCATATGCACATAGTATTAAATAAAATGGCAATAGGAATTCAAACTAATTCACATGTAAACTCCAAAATAAAATCTATGTTTTTTAACTATCTAGTATTAAGTCATTATTGATACTGTAATGTTTTATTTAATGACATAAATGATTCATTAATAAATAAAATCAACTCACAAATTAAATGGGCAGCAAACATTCATAATGATAATTACTTGACTATGATTGAAAAAAATTCATATTCTAATCATGATGATGTTCATATTTCATAAGATACTTTCCATTAATAAAATTTTGGAATATTTCAAATAAGTTTTCACCTTGAAGTAAACTGCCAGTAAAGCATACTGGCAGGTGCAATGCGACCATCTGATATCCCCAAAACAGCCTTCATCACTCTGTACAGCCTGTGCAAATGGAAATACATGGCCTTCAGTCTATGTAACGTACCTGCTACATTTCAGCAATATGTGACCAGAGTACTCAAAGACAATGCCAACATCCTTGAACCAGGTATATCCGCCTACATCTATGATATTTTAGTTGCCAGTAACACCTTTGAAGAAAACCTGGATAAGCTCAGCTGTAAACTAGATCTACTACACAAAGCTGGCCTAAAAATTAATGGAAACAAATGTTCTTTAGCACAGAAAAAAGTAACCTTCTTAGGAAGAGTTGTTGAACAGGGAAAAATCTCAATAAAGAATAATGCAAGAGCGTTCCTAGAAAAAATTGAAATGCCATGAAGCTGTTGGGACTTTCAAAGACTCATGGGGTTTCTTAATTACTACGGCATGTTCCTCCCGGACTTGGCAGCAAAGACCAAAACCATTTCTAACCTACTTAAGAAGTCCATCAAGTTCAAGTGGACCTGGCAAGAGCAAGAAGCATTAGAAGGGATTAAGTGTGAACTCAAAAAAATACCCTCATTAAACACTCCTGATTATACGAAAGACTTCATTGTTGACTGCAATGCCAGTACAGTAGCCATCAGTGGAGTACTAAGCCAAGAGATCAATGGAATAGAAAGCCCCATCCAGTATTTCAGCAGGAAGCTGTGAGCTTCAGAAAAAAATTATGGAGCAACAAAGTGCAAGATGCTCACCTTAGTTTAGTTGTTAAAGAAATTCTGATATTTTATTTTGGGACACAAATTCATCATGTGCACCAACAACAGTGCCCTTGCATGTTTGAAGAAATTTAGCAGCAACAAATCCAACATTGTAGCTTAATGGATTGAGTACCTAAATGATTTCTCATTTTCAATCCACCACCACCATGGGCAACTCCATTTAAATGCTGACTACTGGACGGCATTACCTAGCTATGAAAGAGACCTCAAGAAGCCCACTGGGGAGAAGGTTCCATTTTCTTTCATCCCCCATACTGAATATAATTTAATACTGGAGATTAATGCAGATTGTAATGGCAAACCCATCCTTGCCATATTAGTACAAGAAGAGATTTTGGAAGAAGAGATAATGCACCATCAACACTGAGATTGGATATTAGATCAAATCATGAAGAGAATGAAGGATCCCTATTTTTCCACTTCTCTGGAAGTGAATTGATACTTTAACTGCTACAATTGGCAGACAAATGAGAATGGACTACTGTATGTTAAGAGTCAAAATAACAACCAACTCACCATTCTGGAATACTTTAGGAGAGATCTTGTCCACAGAGTTCACGAAAGGAGGCATTTAGGCATACTCCAGACTGAAAAGACTTTTTACTCCCAATACATTACTATTGGCATAAGAGCTGCTGTCACAGATGTCATCAATAAATGCGAGAAATGCCTTTTGCATACCAATAACCACTTTCCCCAGCAGAGGGCGGAACTTGAGTCCCAAGCAGTGGAAAGTCCTAACAAACTTGTTCACATCGACCTTGAACAGTTATCATGAGATGATGACAGGCTCCAATACATCCTTGTTATAGTTGACCACTTTACAAAATTCACTTGCATGATTCCCTTAAGCAGTACAGTGGCAGAAAGAGTGGCAGAAGAAATCGTGAAAGAGTGGGTGTTGAAGTATGGACCCATGAGAAAATTAGTCTCTGATCATGGCCCTCAGTTTGAGAACAACCTCCTCCATGCCTTAATGAAAGAACTGGAAATCATCCACGAACTAACTACTGCCTATCACAACCAAGCAAATGGCTTAGTAGAATGCTTGAATCAAACTCTAATAAAATTAGTTCAAGTCACTTTATCGCAGTCTGCCAAAAAGGAATGGAGCTGTGTTATTGAATGTGTTGAATATTTTTATAATACATCTGTCAACATGACTATGGGTGTGAGCCCATTTAAAGCAATGTTTGGGTGTGAAGCCACCACCTCCTTAATGATGATGTTTCCAAATTATGCAGAGAATAGCACAGAACTCTATGTTAACCAATTGATTCAAGACATGCAACAAATCCACCTTACCATCTGCCACAACACCAATCAATCCAGTATATGGCAGAAGAAGACCTTTAACAAAAAGCTATATGGTGAACCGCACAAATGTGGCAATCGAGTTTTTGTTTATCTCCCTCATATAACAATGGATAGCAACCAAGTACATAAACTTGCTAATGATTGGCAAGGTCCTTTCACTATAGAGAAAGTGCTTGACCATAACACTTACACTTTAAATTACGGTAAAACAGTACACTTTCAGCAGCTCAAATGAGCAATTAAGGATATAGAAAACGTCATAATAGACGACAATAATGAATTCACATTAGTGGATAGCAGTGTTGATACATATGAAAAATATGAGAACTTAACTAGTTTTTCTGAGGATGATTTTTCCAACACTGGTTACAATTATGATGATAGTAAATCTGAAAACTTAGAGTCACGTAAGCTCCCCCAGAGAAGGGTGAGAACTAATCACACTTATGATCCCAACATTTGGGATTTAAATCTTATCACTCCATTTAGGAATTCATACAAACAGCAGAAAACGTGAGTTGCCAGCTCCACCATCCCGCCATTGAGTGAGAAGGAGGATGGAAAGTAGCTAAACTGATCAAGAAGCCTCTTCTAGGCAAAGGAGACACATATCTCCACTTGTTGAGGCATGTGAGAGGAAAAGAGGACGCAATGACAGTGCTGAGGAGAATCTGATTCTGTGTGGGCGAAATGTAGCTCCACAATTCAGAGAGGAGAAAACAACCACAATGACGCCCTCAACATCTTGCCCCTACGTGGAGAGAAATGTATCCCCATGTGTGCGAGAGGAGCTGGCCACCCTTTTAACAAAAACTTTTAAACCTAGATTACCCTTTAGTGAGTTACAAATTGTAAAAACCCCCAAGTAAATGACTCAATAGCCCCCTCGACCTCTTCAGCCAGAACTTCCACCATTAGATCACAGAAGACAGAAGATAGAAAAAAGAAAATGTCCAAAGTTGGTGAAGAAACGTTGCATCCATTCTATATAGCCACTAGAAAAGCCACCACTACCATATGCAATAACATATCAGAAGAAACTAAGAACCAACTCCACCAAACCTATAATGGCCGCAAAATGAATTTTTCAATAGATGTAATCCCCTTTGTGATAGACGCTGCTCACTGCCCTAAGGTCAACACAATCATATGTTATGATTAAAAAATATTGGAGGGAGTTAGTCGCCTTTACTGGTGCAGCACTGTGCATATATTTTTCGACGATGATTTTAACATCTATAATTTATGTCAGTTCCTAAACAGTGGAAAGAAAATAGACAGTTTTGAGTGTGTTAACATCAACTTTGACTACCTTCTGGTAATATATTTTCTATGAGTACATGAAATCCAAATGGACATGATCATGGAACAAATTGAAATAGCATATTGAATAGCTAAAGTGGGAAGGTGAAGCTTGTGTCAGGATGATCACAACTACCCCAAATTAATTTGAGCAAGGGGGGGTGTGTAGAGTCACTTGGGGACTTTCAAGAAATTTTCTTTAGTATTTATTTGCTATATTTTGTATTTTACATAAGTATGACGTCACATTAATTATTTTGATATTAAGTTGCTAATGTTAGTTTGATGTCCCCTTGATCATACTTATGTTTGTATTGCTCAAATTGAATTTATGAGGGAAAAGAATGATTTAGCATGATTAAACTATGTTGACAATTCTATTGTAAACAAAGGCAGGTAATAAATGTAATTTTTGTATAAAACTGAGAGAAATTGTAGAGAATGGTTAATAGATTTTAACTAGCCTCAACTACTGTTTTACCATCGCATTTTTTCTTTATTATTGTAGAGTCGCTCGGGGACTTTTGGTGATTTTATTCTCTAAACATTTATTTTGTATTTCTACGTCACTCTGACGTCAGTGTTTATTTTCGATCTCAGGTTGCTATTGCTAATTTGACGTCCCCTCGATGGTGCTTATTGTTGCTCAAATTTAATTTTGCGAGGGGAAAGAATTTGATCCTGTTAAATTACGTGGACATTTGATTATTGTAAACAAAGGCAGGTGATCGTTAAACATTTGTAGCGAATGTTCAATAGACTTTGTCTACTCTTAACTACCGCTCTTACCATTGTACCTTTTATTTATTTATTACTTTAAATGATAATTATTGCTTAAGATCGGCGAAAATTCGGGAGTGCTTTCATTAGCACGGGGCGACAAGTTGCTCCTGGGGGTCTTTCGATCTTTCCAGTCCGAATTGTGGTTCTTTAAGTTATGTATACGGCTATGCATAAGGAAATAATAAATCTCTCGTTAGTAGTTCAACACGTACATGCACCTATAAGATCTAACACTGTGATGATACCATGCTGTTGGCTAGCACGAATATCTGGCAATTACAGATTATTTAATAGTTAGCTGAGAGATAACAATGAAAATGAGAAGTAGGTTGTTTTTTCGAATTGAGANTAGCACGGGGCGACAAGTTGCTCCTGGGGATCTTTCGATCTTTCCAGTCCGAATTGTGGTTCTTTAAGTTATGTATACGGCTACGCATAAGGAAATAATAAATCTCTCGTTAGTAGTTCAACACGTACATGCACCTATAAGATCTAACACTGTGATGATACCATGCCGTTGGCTAGCACGAATATCTGGCAATTACAGATTATTTAATAGTTAGCTGAGAGATAACAATGAAAATGAGAAGTAGGTTGTTTTTTCGAATTGAGATAGAAATTAAACAAGTGAGACAGATAGGGTAGCACCAGTCAATAGGTTAAGCACTTTACTTCTGGAAGCTCCGCTTCGGCTGGAAGCCATAGGAATTGGTCATCTTGGTTCTTACCTAAAAGTAGTTCTGTTACTTGGATGAATTACCAATGTTACATCTGTTGTTATAAGTTCTAATCTAAGCTGTTTCTTGGAATCGTGGCTGTACTGAACACTAATTAAACCTTCTGCAGAGTCAATCGAGTTTCTAGCTAAGTCTTACCAGCCACCAATTCTACAATATGGCTTCCAGCCAAAGTGCTACCTGAGGGAAAGGTAATTCATGACTTGAGTGTGTGGTGCTATCCTATATGTCTCATAATTTACTATCTGTCTCAATACAAATATAACAGTCTCAATGTAGTTCTTATCTCTCAACTCACTATTAAATAGCATATAATTGTCATGCATTCACATTAACCAATGGTATAATATCATCACAGTGTAACCATGTTATTGGTGCATGTTGAAATCAAATGATGGTTTTATTTTGTCTATGTGTAACCATAAACTAATGTATCATAATCCAAGGCATAATACTGCTAAGAAGAGAAGATCAGATGATTAGTCAGAATTAAGATCAAATTATGATTTATTGATTATAAACAATTTAAATTTAATCATCATCATTATGTTTGTAATATGCAACTAAGAAACAATATAGCAAATTAGTACTTGTTGACAAATAATTTGACCAAACAAAGGGGGTGAAAACACTTCCATTATTTTTAGCCATTTTGCCAGATGAATAAATTCAAATTTTGAATGACAGGTACTTTTTGAATTTAACTATAAATAGAGTGAGAATCAATTTGGAAACTGTTGAAGTAAATTCTTTGAAAATCTTATCTTTAGATTTTATTTGGTTTCCTTATTTATAAATCATGTTGAGCTAAAAGGTAGATGCAGTAGTAGTGGCTTGGGCACACATTGGGAGCAATTTGAGGGTCCTTTATCCAAGCCATGAACCTGCAGTTACATTAGGTGTATAAATAGGAGTTTTCTCTGTTTAGTTGACTATTGATTCATTCATTTGCATGTAATAAATAATTGATTATTGGAGATAAGGCTAGGTAGCCTACCATAGGTTATATCTATATTACATGTCTAATTAGGTGACCTATAAATAGACAGATAAATATACCAAGCATGTATTGTTATTTAAATGTAAGGTAGGAAGCTGCAAGTAATTATTTACTTTATTTATCTATGTTAATTAAAGCCAATAGTTTTTGGTAATGGCTGAAGTAATATTTATTAAGCAGCTAGTGACACTGGCAGGTTGCAAATTACAAAATTACACATTACAAATTGAGTTTAAGTCAGTTACATCCAGCCTTAAGAGCTGAGTTAGGATAGGGAACACATAAGTTATTTCATTGAGCTGAGAAATGGAACTACTCAATCAACAACAGAGGCACATGGATGTGGATTGGTTCAGAGATCAGAGTCAGCCGGAGGCCACAATGGAATCACAGAGAGGAACTGTGATGACAGCATACCTAAATAGTATTGGGTTACTTGAAGTTAATGCAAGTTAACAACAATGTATCTCATGTTGGAGTAAAGAATTAATATCAGTGCATCACTAATTGCATACAACAGGAAATAATGATTCAAAAGAATAATTAACTCTCTGTTGAAGCCTGGTAGTGGATGCTGCAATAATTCAATCCACAATATGGGCTGCTAACTTCCTGAAAGCTACACATGAAATCAGTTCACATTTAGAGTAACTACCAAATTGTTGCCATAACTTACACAATCATTATTATCTTAAATAGAAATGTGTAAAAGAGTTGAACACAGTTTAGGTAAGATAAACTCTATTGCACTTTGCTACAATGTTGCCCATATTTATACATAGTTTCAAAATAATAACCTGTCTTTGTTTACAATTCAAAAATTAATATGATTATGTTTCCCTCACAAATTCAATTGAGCAATAAAAACACATAGCATAGCTTTGAGGGGACATAAATATAGCATCATAAACAAAGGCTGAAAGTGAACTACTTTTCTATTATTTAGTGTGTACTTATTATGAATGAGTACTTTCTCAATAGTGAACAGTCCCTGTCAGTTGGTCACCAATTTCCATACTTGATTTTGGTTGGTGACAGGACATGGAAAGTATGCACACATTTGTGTGGTTTGCCATAAAGCTTTTTATTAAAGTTTCTCTTCTGCCAGATAACTGACTGACTTGTGTTATGACATTCAGTCAGATGAATCTGATGCATTTCATTCACCAGTTGTGGTATATATTTCTCTACACTCATGTTGTGATAATTCAGGAACATCATAGACAGAGGTCTCAGCACCTTCCTTCCAAACATGGCGCAGAACAGGCTCACCTGGGTGGTTGTGTCAATAGAGGTATTATATAAGTATTTGATAACTTTGACAAACTGTTGCTATTGATTTCCTGCTGCTGCTCAGCAACTTTATTAATGTTCAATTAAGGCATTCTACCACGCCATTTGATTGTGGGTGGTAGGCAGTGGTGAATTCATGTAATATCTCCATTTCTCAGCTTAATGTGGTCATCAAATTATTTTCAACCTGGGGATCTTTATCAGATGCTAATTTTTCCATCAGTCCAAACATAAGGATCCATTCTTTTATAACTTTTTCCACAATTTGTTTGGTGATGGTACTGTTCAGCAGAATGATATGAGCATACTTGGTGAAGTGGTTGACCATGACCAATAAATATTTGTAGCCTTCAACATTGTGTGATAACTTTTCAAGATCCATGTGAATTATCTCATTAGGTTTTTCTGCAGGCAGACTCTCAAGGGTTACTCATTGTTCAGGGAAGTGGCTGGCATTCTGCAAGAGACATGCCTCTCATTTGTCAATTACATCTATCACTGTGGCTCTTATTCCAATTGTGACATATCTGGTGTTGAACATGTTCTCAGTTTGGATTATACAGAGTTGGCCACACTTGTGTACTCTCCTAATAAGGTTGCATTGATAGTACTCAGAGGCAGCTAACCAATCTTTCCTGCTTTTTGTGTACAGCAATTGTATTGTTTGAAATATCTATTAGTTACTGGGTCCATTGGGAAGAAAAAATCTGTTATTCTCTATATAATCTCTGACAACACTTTGTCACACTTCTGATGGTAGATGATCTCCTCTGCTGTTATTTCTTCCCATATGAGAATGCGCAGATTTGCTCTACCTTGCTGATTGGCATTAATTTCTGGCAATGTCTCATACTCAGTTAAAGGAATGAACACAAATCAGATTTGTTCTTCTGCTGGCTTCTTTAAATCTCAATCATAACTGGGGAGGGCCATCCAGTAACCAGTATTGAGGTGCAGCTTCCCAGGTTGGCATTGTACAGTGAATGAGAAGTCATTTAAATACTCAATCCACCTAGCTATGATATTAGACTTGTCACCAGAGAACTTCTTTAGCCAGTCTAGCTTGCTGTTATTAGTGCACACTACAAAAGGACGTCCCAAGATGAAATACTGAAACTTTCTAAGTGATTCTACAATGGTGAGCATTTTGCTCTCTGTGGCTCTATAATTTCTTTCTGATGTGCATAGCTTACAGCTGAAGTATTGGACCAGGCTTTCCACTCCATTTACTATCTGGCTGAATACCCCACTGATAGCCACAGTGCTAGCATCACAGTCCATGATAAAGCTTTTCTTATAATCTGGAGTGTTTAGCATAGGAATCTTCTTCAGCTCTCCTTTCATTTGATCTAGGTTCTCCTGCTCCCTCCATGTCCACTTAAAATCAACTGACTTTTTAGGTAGCTGAGAAATGCTTATTGTTTTATCTTCTAAGTCAGGAATGAACATGCCATAATAATTCAAAAAGCCCATTAGTCTCTGTACATCTTTTCAGCCTTTTGGCATCTCTATTTTCTTGAGATAGTCTTTAGCATTCATTTTGATGGATATTTCCCAGGATTGATTATGCACCCTAGAAAGTTGACCTTATTTTGAGCAAGCACACATTAGTTACTGTTAACTCTTAGTCTGGCATTCTGGAGTAGATAAAGTGTACATTTCAGCTTGTCCAGGTGTTCAGGGAATGTATCACTTGCAATGAGTATGTCACTAATGTACACAGATATACCAGGCTCCAAATTGTTCTTTAGCACCTTGGTCATGTACCTCTGGAAAGTTGAGGAGCATTGCAAAGGCCTAAGGCCATATACTTCCATTTGTAGAGGCTGTAGGGTGTGATAAAAGCTGTCTTTTGAATATCAGATTCTCTCATAGGGACCTGCCAATAGGCCTTGCATAAATCAAGGCATGAGAATAACTTGTACTTACTGGCATTGTAAAGAAGGTCCTCTATTCTTGGAATAGGATAGGCATCCTTGATGGTAATGTTGTTCAATTTATGAAAGTCTATGCATAATCTATACTTTTCTCTCTGTTTGATGAAGACCATCAGTTTGGTGTAGGGACTGTTACTCCCTTGTATAATTCTACTTTCCAGGAGGTCACTCAGAACTTTTTAATATTTTTCCTTTAGGTTTTCAGGAACCCACCATACTTGTAATCAAATTAGTTTATCAGTTTTCATTTCAATTGAGAGCTCTTCACCTATAGCTTGGCCCACATTTATTGTTCCATAAATGAAAACTTCACTCTTTCATTTTAGTATTGAGATCAGTGCCTGGCATTCCCCCTCTTGAAGATGTGAATGTGACTTGTTGGTAACCAAGGGAATCCTGATGGTGTTGGAAGGTTCATCCATATCATGAATTGCAGTAAATACAAGCAAGCAATCAGCAGATGCAGTTGTCAGTCTTACAGGTACTGTCATGACTTTAAGCTTAGCAGTATTAACTTTAATTTGGAATTTTGAACTATTCAATATCATAATATATGTCTTCCCATGCTTCATGTGACGCATATCAGGTGACAGGTTGATTCCTCTTAGGCACCTTCCCTTTAGCCCAACTATCATTACATTGCCACTATGTTGCCTGTTCAAAAACACAGGGACCCAAGTCCAATGATGGGCCTTGAGAAACATGGGTTTGGTAAGTTGAAAGCAAATTTCTTCTTTGGGGACTGTTGTTAGCTGAGTTGTTTTGTGATCCTTTATAGAGATCATGTTGTTCCTGTAATCTATGATGCAAGAGTTTTGTTCAAGGAAATCACTCCCCAAAATGATATCATAGGGCAGAGTCTGACTAGAAGTGTCCACTACTACCAAATCTTCTTGAAACAATTCATTATTAATCTGCATGTCTACATAGCTCACTTTTCCTTTCAGCTAGATTTTATTGCATTGATCAGAAAATGACAGATTGGTCCA
The DNA here is from genome assembly GCA_900660155.1 of Hofstenia miamia. NCBI lineage: Eukaryota > Metazoa > Xenacoelomorpha > Acoela > Hofsteniidae > Hofstenia > Hofstenia miamia. The sequence goes on along the minus strand of CABFPE010001184.1, from coordinate 68,688 downwards.
AGGCATCTTGGCTCATGCACATGTTGAGCAAAACTCATCTCTAATAATTGAGACAGTGGCTCTAGTATCCACTGTTGCATGCACTAGACTTCCATTGACATTAACAGGAATCACGTTTTTTCTCATCAGGTGGGTAATTATGAGAATCTCCTGTGCTTGTTTGTTAGGCAATGGCACTCCCCTTAGCTTAAAGGTTCAGCAGTGTTGATGGCATCACTACAATTGTCAGTAGGCTTGTCATCCTTTACAAATCCATCTCCATCAGCTAAAATCTGGATCACAGCACTGCAAGTAGTTTGCAAGTGGCCTTTCTGTCTGCATCAGTAACACCTAACTGAGGACAAGTCAAACTCTTTCTTGGCAGTAGCTCAGGAAAAACCTTCATTGGCTGTAGACTTGCTGAGGCCAGCATTGGTCTTCAACTCAGTGACATCCTTGTCAAATTGATTTATTTTGTGTATCAACTAAATGACACTGATGGCATTCCATTTAATTGTGTGGAGATCATCTTGCAGATCACACTTTAACTCCAAGCAGGAGCAGATGAATTGTGGAAAACCATGACAGATATAGGTAAAAAGATCATGTTGGGAGTAGTTGGGCAATAAATTGCTTAATCAAAAGAGCCTCTCTACTTGAGTGATGTAATTCTGAACATTGTCACCTTTTCTGTAAGACATGTTGCACAGAAGGGTCTTATATTGATGCTTGATGTGAGGTGCTCTATAGTGATCCTCAAAGTATACTATCAGTAATTGATAATTTGTTTTAGTCTCTCAGTTGAGCATCATATACTGGTTGTAAGCCAGTCCATGGAGATATAGCAGAAATTGTGATACAGTAGCATCTTGTGTCTTATTATACTGTTTCATAGTAAACTCAAAAAAAAAGAACCACTCTTCAAAGGACTGAGATACAGTATTGATTTGACTAGTAAATTTTGGAAAGGTAGAGTGTTTATTAAAATACTCAGGACCTCCACTAGACTCTAAAGGAAGAACTGATTAAGTGAACCATGTCTGGCCACATGTTGCAGACCCAATAGGTACACCAAAATAAGGGCTTCCATCAGCAATGTGTTCAGAAGCAGAAGGCACAACTGTGGTACTCACAGGAACTGAAGGAATGTAATGAAGTCCCATAGGGTGAATAGGGATTGCTAGGGTAGACAGAGTTGACACATGAGAAACAGAAGATTGAGTAGGCAGTGAAGTGGACTAAGGGAGAACAGTTTCACAAGTCATATCATGAGATGGATGAGGACACTCTTTCTGAGTAGTTAACATATAAGCAAATTAGCAGGTTAGTCTTTCACCAAATCATCTAAAACTTTATTCAAAGCAGCACAGGTAACATACTTGTCACAGATTGGGGAGGAGGGTACCTCACAAGGACTGGTAATGTTGGGCGTAAACTGATTAACCTGAAGTTCCAGTGACATGATTGATTCCAACATTTTCTGTTCCATTCATTGATACTCAACATGCTGGGTATTGAGCTTGGCTTGCAATGCCTTGGTGTGCCTCTCACCATCACAGGGTAACTTGTTGAGACAATGAATCCCAGAGATGCTTAATCTCATTTGTCTGGTGGTTGAACCATGGGGTGGGGTTAACTGACAAGGTAAATAGACAAGCTGGAATTGGTAGAGCATTACAAGTGTTTAGTATTCATTGGTGGTTCACAGGAGTAACCTGCATAGGAGAAGTAGGAAGGGATGAGTTAATTAATGATCCAATGGTACAAGGGGTAGCATTCAGGCTACCAGCACTTGCATAGGGGACTCCCACTGAGGGGCCCAAAAGAAGAACAAATAACAGAATAAATAGGATCCATATTGTAACAAGAACAAATAACAAGAATATAACTCTTCTCAGAAAAACTTCCATCAACAGTTGGGAGCATTGTCAACTGATTGACAAAGTAGATAACAGAACAGTAGCAACCTTAAGGTGGTATAGGTACAGTAATAAATCCAACACGCAACAGAACAGAGACAACAGAAACTGATACATCAGTGGAAATCCATCCCAGCTGACCTAATCAAACCAAAACAAACAAGTCAAGAACATTATATGACACCCTTGCCGCACATACAGGTTACATGACTGGACTACATCTCCAAACATCACTTAGACTGCAATTAGCATCAGAACTGTTCAGGACACGTCAGTGTCACCATGTAGAATTGGTGGCTGGGGACTATACCAGCAGCTCTAAGGAACTAATTGTCATAGCAGGAGGTTGTGAAAGTGACCTTAATAGAGCAGCCACAATTCTAATGACAAAGTAATTGATCTAATAAACATCAGTAATTCATCCATGTAACTTGTAACTGCTTAGAGAGAAAACATATAGGATGACTAATTCATATGGCTTTCAGCCAAAGTGCTACCTGAGGGGAAGGTAGTTCATGACTTGAGTGTGCAGTGCTATCCTATTTGTCTTGTAATTTATTATCTAGCTCAATACAAAAATAACAGTCTTGATGTAGTTCTTATCTCTCAGCTGACTATTAAATAGTATGTAATTACTGTGCATTCACATTAACCAACTGTATAATATCATCACAGTGTAACCATGTTTTTGGTGCATGTTGAAATTGAATAAAGGTTTTATTTTGTCTATGTGTAACTGTAACGTAATTTGGTACACAATATGGGCTGCTAACTGCCTGAAAGCTACACATCAAATCAGTTCACAGTTAGAGTAACTCCCAAATTGTAGCCATAACTTACACAATCATTATTCTCAAATCAATCAAATAAAAGAAAAATACAAATGTGTAAGAGAGTTGAACACAGCTTAGGTAAGGTAAACTCTATTGTGTTTTGCTACAATGTTGCCCATATTTATACATAGTTTCAAAATAATAACCTGTCTTTGTTTACAATTGAAAAATTAATATGATTATGTTTCCCTCACAAATTCAATTGAGCAATAAAAACACATAGCACAGCATTGAGGGGACATAAATATAGCATTGTAAACTAAGCTCAAAATGAGAGAGCTGACGTCAAAGTGACATAATTGAAAATAAATAAGATTTGTGAATAGTCTCTGAGTGATTCTACTGTAATTAATGACATGATATTTCCAAATTTCCATCATAGTTGTTTTTGTTGAACATGTTTAGAAAGTTGGGTGCTGTCAAATAATACATGTCCAATTTGTTGCTTCCCTCAACCTCAGTGAAGACATTCTTCCTGTAATAGACTGACTTTCTTTTAATTTTACAATTTTTGTATTGGAACATCCTCTACCAGGCATTATTACTGTTTATCCTTTGTTACTTTATAGCATTAGTTGTATCTTTGTGGGTAGAGATTTACTAACTAGATACTGTTTAGCTTTTGTTTACTTCTGTTAACATACCATAACTAGATTTATCTCTTCACTATTTAGGTGACAAATCCATACAGCAATCTCTTCAAAGATAGATAGTGGGCATTTGCCTGAAGCTGATCTGCACATTAAGTTTCACCAGTCTGTTGACTATCAAATTGATTGAGTTCCACTTCTCAGCTCAGCAGTATAACTTATGTGTACCCTATCCTAGCTCAGTGTATACTCAAGACAAGACACAATTCAACTTAGACTCTATTTCATAAAAGTGTTTCATGAATGTGCAACTGGACTTGTTACTAGCTGCTTTATTAATTTCATAAAAGTGTTTCATGAATTTGCAACTGGACTTGTTACTAGCTGCTTTATTAAAATTACATGTAGCCATTACCAAAATATATTGGCTTTAATAAATAGCTTAATATTGAGCAGCTTCCTAACCTAAATTTATTAATTAGTACATGCTTGGTTACTTTATCAGTCATTTTATAGTCACTAATTTGGATCTGAAATAGTAATAATATATTACCTAAGTTTCTTACTAGAGTAACTCAATACTGTTTAGGGATACACCCATT